>JAQIWE010001721.1:0-14913 GCA_034698565.1 Campodea plusiochaeta
AGTTACGAACTTTCGACTGCATTGAACGAGCTTTCGGGACTGCATAGTGGATTAAAAGCTATAACTATAGAATGGGAAGCAAGATATTGAGTATTTTCTAATTTCAACCAATGAAATTAATATATGGGCACCTTAATATGTAATCCATTAGTATTTCAATTGCCCGTTGCAAACGGGCTTGGTTTTCTAGTAATTATTATATTCTCCGCTATGGGAATTTCGTGCAAACGTTATTGTTGTTGAAAAGCATCACTTCCTTATGATATTGATCCGAGAATTTCACAAACATTATTAAAGCAGGTAATTAAATAAAAATATGAGAAGAATTTGCAGCTAATTAATAAAAGGTTTGCGGAAGAATAAGAGGATGTAAACAATATGTGGTGGAAGGGGGGTTATGAGCATCTAGATATTGATACTGTTCATTTTCTGGAGTTTGGATTTTAGAACAGTTTCTATAATATGTATCCCTTGCTTGACCCTGTTATTTATATTTACTAAGTCTATGTGCTTGACTAATTATAAAAATGTCAATAAACACTTGTAAACGATTTGGATATACCGATAGTCACAACGTCGATATCGTGGCACGAAGAATAATTATCATGAAGGTTTTCTGATATATAATTTTTAAAAGAGCTTTTTATGAAATTAATACGTCAAAGACTGCCTCATAATAATGACGATTTAAATATAAAATTCAAGAAGAGTTTATAGATTAGTACGCGATAGCAAAATAACTGAACAATACATATTTTTATTGCAACCCAAAATTTTATAATAACACCTAGCAAGTAGCAAATGATTTTAGACCCAAAAATGAATTGTGTATATGAGGAATTGAGCAAACAAAATAATTTATTTAGTTAATTTGAAACTTTAATAGTTTGTGCCCTAAATATTGTAAATAATAAAACTACGAACGCAATTTAAAAAATAATAATTGAAATGTTGGAATTGCTGCAATAACAGTTTGATTTAACACATCATGAAATATGATTCGTTCCGCCCCAAAAAGAAACAGTTGTGAATATTTATCATCTTAAAATATGAAAGAACAATAAATCAATTCTATTGTTCATATTCCAATTACACACTCTTCCAATTTATACTTCTCAATAATATTACTTTAATAACAAATCGTTGTTCTAAATAACTTCCCAATTTATAAATAAAAGGACACAGTATCACAATGGCACTTTCTTATTTTTACGATGTTCGAGCGAGGGCTAAAATGTTGAGTGTAATCGAGCCCACTTTTCCTAGCGAAAGCAGTAATTTTCCAACTGGCATCTAAACCTCAAAAATCAAAGAGTTCCAGATGAAAGGATCTCGTAAGTAACTACGACAACAAACACACTTTGTTTATAATTCCTTCTTAACTCAATAAGTGGCCAAAAAAATCATCCGTTGTAAATCTTCCCCTTTCAGGAAACGTGACTTTCGAGAAATTTCGTGAGGGTAGATTTTGTTTTTTCTAATTCTATCCAAACAAAATGGCTTTTGATTCAATAAATAACGCATAAAACCAGCAGCTTGGGGTTATAGTTAGATTTTTATAGGTCAAGAAGACAATGTGTTTATAGATAGTTCGAGGGAGTCGTAAAATTTTCCGTTCAGTAAAAATTGACGAACTTTTGTTGTATGTGACAGGTTAATTTGTAGTCTTCACTTTACAATCAGAGGTGCAAGAATGATTTGTTTTTGTAAAGGATTGTTATTATAGTGTAACAAGTGACAATCGCTTTCAGGTCAAACAAACTATGCCTGTGTTCAGTCGGAGAATATATACTAGTCATAAACTGATACGATCTGCACATCAGATATTTAATTATTTCTGTAATTTATTTCATGGTAAATGGAATTTCTCTACATTTAATGGAAAATAAATTAAACAAAATTAAAATAATTATTTCGTTGAGTGCTTTTCATTTTCAAGATGAAGTATTAAGATAAAGTTAAAAGAAACTATTAATTCCTAGAACATTTCTTATTTCAATTTAAAAAGAAGAAAGAAAAGAATGCCCTATTTGGCTATTTCGTGTAATTTTTAATAACAGCCGAAGAGGAACAATATTCAAACGAGATTATTAAAAAAAAATTGGTAACAAAATTATACTTACAGCTACAGTATAGGGATTTTACTGAGCCTCTTCAGGGTGTTTCGACGAGACAAACCCGAGATGAGAATTGAATGTCTCGAACAGAGTGAGCCAAACTCATGAAAAAACTCACTCGACTTTTACTAATCTGTTCGAGTACCGGATATTGTAAAATAAACCAGACGTGATCTTTGCAGAGATGGGCTGCTTGGGCACGTTAGCTGTTTCCACTTCCGAGCCTTTTATTAACTTGCACGACCTTTTCTTAGTCTAGCGAGACTTTAGCGAGCCTTCTTCAGTCGAGTCGCGACAAATCCAAGTCTCTATATCAATCAAAACCGAGACTAGTCAGAGCTCGGAAAAAGCTAATCTCTTGTATGAAACCCTAAAATTACAGCCCATTATAATACAAGCAAAACATTACGTATCAGTAGTTTTTAAAATTACAAGTAGCGGCAAAATGATAAGTTGCAAGATATTTGTTCAATAAAAAAAAACTCTCTAGGCCTACATTAGTCCTTATCTGTTCTAATTTCCTTCTACATGTTTCTAATCCCCTATACATAATAATAATAATAACCGTAACCATCAGCAGGTCCTTCTTATGAAGTTGCAGGTGTTTTTAAACTATTACTACAGCAATACAGCGATACAACATGTTTCAAAGTGTAGTATATAAAAACCTTGACATCTGACTTTTGATAAACATATAAGGTATAGGGAAAGTATTAATGCTTTAAGCAACTTGCAGATTTAGCTGGAAGATATTTCACAAAAGATCTGCATCATGATTTTATGTTGGTTCATGATCAGCATGGAATAATATGTTGTGGAGACGATAAAACAGTGTATGTTGTTGCAAGGACGTTTAAAATGCTATCAAATTTATTAAAACAAGACATAACATGTGTTGTCTTTTAGTTGTTACTTTAAACAACATTTTAATGAGACCAGTTTTACACACTTCCGCAATTATTTTCCCTAACGTAATAAAATGATTGAAACAACGTCGGATTTTACTTTCGTAAAGTGAGAAAATATGCAAATCTTTGTATTATAAAATAAAAAATATGAATACATAGGATATTGGACTAATCTATAGCGAAGTCTTCTATGAATTTATTTTATGATGTAATTTTAGTTTTGATGGTTGTAAATATGGGTATTTTTCTCAAAATATTTCTCTATTTTCCTGCATTTCCAAATTTCCCTTTCATTGAAACTTCAACCACTGTTACGTTACAGTGGGTTGTAAATACCATCACTTATACCAACTGTAAATCTAAGTGCTCTAAATTATAAGTAAGAATCGTAAATCACATCAGTAAAGGAATTTTTACTGCTCCCGTGCATTAGTCCTGCAACAAACAGTAACAGCTATAATACCACCACTCCCTTATTGTTGTGACTTGTGAGCAACAATGTTTATTATACTTGCTGCTGTTTATTGCTTTTGATGGTTGGGACTTATTGAAATACAGCAATGATAACATGGATTTTATGGTGCGGTATTCTTGGAATGCAAGAAATTATTTTGTGAAAGCTACTGAAAATAACTTTTACCAACCAGCCATCAGCAGAAAATATAGATATTTCGAAGAACTATCATCGAATTACTTGGAAATGACGAATCTATCCAAATCACTCACAAACAAACAATCCAAATGAATCGAACAGGAATCTTTTTAAATAAAACTTCATCAATAGTTTAAAAGAAGAATTAGTCTTTTTGAAATAAGATATATATTACGGTAATAATAATCTAATCCACTATTTTACTGAAACATTTTAATTGAAGCAAAAGTGTCAAAAAAAAGTGAATTTATACTTTGCAAATAGCAAACATTTGTATTTTCACATTGCATCATAATAATTTACCATTGATTGATCAATGGTATGCTTCCTTCATTATTATTATTATTATTATTTTAATTACACCATACCTTATTCAGTAAGTGTTTTATACCCTTTTTTGTTGATTGTAGTAGCCTATGTTCATTAGCCCTGCTTTTTATTGTGTGAACAATGAACCCATCCCCTTTCATGTGACAACACCATTCATTGAAGAAGTTTATAATTTGTGGGAACAACCATTAGAAATCACAACAACATAAAACATTAATAGCATCATTAGAAAGAAAGTTGGACTTCCGTAATTACTACACAAAATCTTAATTTGTTATCTTGGAACACGACAATCGTATTGTTTTCGAAGGTACACGAAAAAAGAGTTGGGAATTGGAATTGCATTTTCGGTATAGTCCTAATCATGGTTATAAGCTGTGCTCTAAATTTTGAGCGATGTAGTCTGTGCAGCTGTATGATAAAATAAATCTCCATTAGGTTACATTTCAAAATTACGGCTTTTGGACTTTTGATAAATTGCTGAACCTAAGAAACAGATTACAGAAACAGCCAAGTTCAATTTTTCCTTCGAATAAAGAATAAAGAAGTTTTGTAAGATAAAAAGTGAATCGAGAGCTAAAATACTGTTTTGTATTTAAGCTGCTAGTAAACTGATTAATTTATCCTAAAAGACCATTTGAATTAATTTTGTCTTCCATCCAGCAGCACTGTTAAAGGGGCAAGGGGGAATGCAAGATATGAAATCATGATGTGGGCGATTTTTAGAACAACTGCTGCAACATGGAAATTCCTATTATCCATTAGTCACTTGAAGTGAAATTGAAAGATATTTTATCTTACATTCCAAGAACGAGCAACATCGGTATACGATTTAAATTGAGGAAAGAATATTTAAAATTATTATTTTAAGATACCGGTAGTCCGGTACTACTCTTACTTCTCCTAAACTAAAAAATAGCCTACACTTATCACACTTATCTTTTACTCAGTGACGTGAATAAAAATAATTATCCGGTACCGGTAATTAAAAAAAAACATTCAGAAAACGTCAATAATTAAATTAAATGTGAAATTTTCTTCCAGTGAATTCCCATCAACAGATTTTATGGGGGAAAGATTGACGCATGTACGAGGTGCTCTTGGCGAAATGGCAAAGAGCGACTCTCGCAGTATTTTATTTCTCCTATAGGCTATATAATTATATTTGAAAAAGTAAACTTCAGTATTTCAATACTGAAATGCTGTATTTTCAAGTAGAGTAATCTGATAAAAGGGAGGCTAATACTAACCAGTATAAACTTATTTACTCGCGGGATTTCATTGCGATTTCTTCAGAAATGAAAAATTCTCATTCTTTTAAAGGTCCATTATTTTTCAGCGGGAACTCTCGATTTCCAACACAGATTAAATGCCCCTTAAAAATCGAGTACAATAGAGAACAAAGAAAGTGAAATGGGACTTGTGTGTTGGAAAATGAGACGTCATGCTGAAAAATATTACAGGTTGAGTAACCATTTTTATTCTCGAAACTGTGGACTTTTTCAAGACACTACAATTTGTATTTTGTAGGTCATAAGTAAATATACGGTGTAAAATATCTTTATTAGAAAACGTTTTCATTTAGCCACTTTTTTGCTTTCTTTGTAAAAGGCAGTAATTTATAGTTGTAAGAGGTGTAAGAGTGCTTTTAGTGGCATTATCACGATTTAGCAAAACATAAAAGTAGATCACCATCAATGTTTCAAAAGTGTGGCTGGCTATATAGAAGTACAGCCTCGTCACGCTATCATATATATTACAATGAATATCAACTATATTATAATACAGTATGGTCGTGGTACTACTGCGAAAGCGGATATTCCGTCATATAATTTCTTTGTAATAACATTATGTAAACTGCCAGATGGTCACTTGAAAATTAACTATGAACAGTGTAATATTATAAACATCGTTTAAGGTAGGTTAGAATCAAATTGAAAGATTGGATCTTTGAATAAAGTTCGTCGCTAATTCAACAAACAAATTTCCTAACCAATTTATAATGTGCTACGATGTGGCTTATCATATATTACTCATAACGTCATTATATTTAAAGTGACTGAATGTAATTTATTTCAAATTTTCTAAAGTCATCACACAGCACATAACGGCGAATTGATAATGTCTACATTTAGTATCGAAATGCATATTAATTTTATCATCAGAAAGCGTGATCACTGTGATGCTTTTATTTTTTATTTTTTTGACGAGGTATCATACATAATTATCTATCGATGAAAGCAGTTCACGATGCGATCATGTAAAAACTAACATACTAACACACAATTGGAATACAAAATTTCAATATATATCAATCCTATAATTGTTCAAATTTCAATCTTCAAGAATTCTTATCTCTGTTTAAATTCCATAATTCTGAAATCTGATTCTTGCCAATGATGTAAACCAGCATCCAGAAACCATCTACAATTTATTATAATTTATATGTAAGTACAGCATGTTTCCAAGTTTTCAAATCTGTTGTCGGAGGCTCGGTGCAGACACGTATTTACCATAACTTAAAGCTGTATTTTTTGTCACAGCGGGAATAGTTTTTTTTTTTTCAGTGGAAGGTAGCGTTTTCCAACACAATGTAACGTATTACTTTCTTTGTTCTCTATTGTACTCGATCTCTCAAGGGACCGATAAGCTGTGTGGAAAACGATTCCCCGCTGAAAAAAAACCCTACAGGTTTAAGTTCTTTATCTAGAACCAGAATTAACTCACTTTTAATTTATTTTAAATAGACGTAATTATTTTGAACTTCCGCTTATACAGAATCGGAACTAGCGACTTCCCTAACACTGTGACTGGTGACAGTATTTTCACACTTGTATACTTATCTAGTTCAATAAATAATCCCGTCAATAATAATTTCCATCCTGTTTTGTGAACAACTTGAGTGGGTTAGGACTGTACATGTGTGATAACAAACACCGAAAAGACATTCCCTCCGTAACAACCAGCTCACTATCTCCAAGCAACAATGCAAATTATAGTTGACAGAGGTCGTAAATCAATGGTAAACTATACAGCAGTGTTGTTATAGTGCCGTTAAATTGATGACCAGCGTGTCAGTATAGATCAAGTAATGATTGCAGGGCTAGTAAACTATTCAACTTTGCAAAGATTTAGGGTAGAACGGTCAACAATGGGACCAGAAGTCATAGGACCCATGGGGTCAATAGTTGATTATACACTTAGGAAAACATGTAGGGTTCTTTGGTCAAAAGACCAACCCGAGTACGTTTGTCTTATCAAATACGACATGGTCATTCCTTGCATTTGGTAGTTACATTCAAATTTCAAATATTTCTAATTATAATTCGTTATTCAGTAATACCTCGACTTAATGTTTCGCCTACTGTAATGTTATATTGTTATTTATCCGTAAAATTTTAACATTAGACAAAACATACCTTAACTTCTTAAAAATAATTTGCGTTATTAGTAACCCTAAATAATTATGAAATTTCACTTTCAATACAAAGTATGATGATCATTAATAAAATAATTATAGAACCCGTAATTATGCGGCAAGTTCAATAACCCCGGTAATATGCTGATAACAGTAACAAAAGTGACATATCTGTAAACAAATACATCTCGCTGCCGTGCTATATAATAATAAAGAACATTGCTGATATTTCACAAGCATAGAACATAATACATAAATTATCCAGATTTATGTTTCTACAATTTTATACCTACTGCCATTCTCTCCTTCTACAGTTCAAATGTAGGGTAGTGACTGTAGTGACGCAATATAATTTATTTACACTCTTCTTGTTTAAAGTTACTCAAAGGAGGCTAATATATTATGCATACATTCACATATGCCATGACGTCACGATCATATTATAATAGAACTGGTCAGAACTAAATGATCTATGAACGAACGGCTAATGAAGTTATCATGTTTTAGAAGATAATCCTCTAGAAGAACTGTGTCAAGATTTTTGAAGTGAAGTATAAACAAGTTCGAGTCAACATTGCACTTATTCAAGAAAAGCCTTTCAGTATTGGCTATTTATTAGCTCGCTGGAAAATATTTCCGGCGATATTTTTTCTCTGACATTGGCCAACGGAATGTTTTATGTTGACAGAAAGTAAAATTAATAAAATATGTAACTTATATCTTATCTTGATAAAATTAAAACGATAATAACAGATAATTATACATGATACACACTGTAACTGTATTTAGCCTATGTGACAGTATTTCACACAGTGTGAGAACTGAGAAATAAACCTGTAGAGGCTGTAGTAAATTGTTATAATAATAATAATGGAAAATCACTGAAAAAGTCCACGAAAAGAAAACTATAAACAGTACCAATATTTATGAATAAAAACAATTTTAATAGAAAGCAAAAACAAGTGAAATGACACTAAAAATTCACAAGAAACAAAAATAACGAAATCATTAAAACATCAACAAACTCACGTAGATTTTCCGTCCCAAATCGATATAAATGCTGGTTTTATTTCTCCCACATTATTTTACCATTACCACGTGTCATTTCCCTAATAATATTAAATTAAAACCACTTTTTTAGGTCATCGGAAAAACTTTAATTCCCTTATTGAACATCTGCCCGAGTAAAAAAAAGTATGATAGCTGTTGATGAATACTTTCAAAACACTTTGAAAAGACGATGTTTTTTGTTTATAAGTACTTCGGATTAAAATTCGCCTGGAGGAAATTACCGGACATTATTCAAATTTTATCACTAACTTTCCATACACGAAAAAAATAAAAACGGACTTTCTTATTATTACTACGGAATGGGGTGAAATTGGTCAGAAAAACATAAATTTTGAAGGAAAATAAAAGTTTAATCTTACCTTAATCCAATTATTGAGGTTGTCAGTCTTTATTTGGGAGAGCCAGGCCTCGTTGAACCATTCAGGCGATCTGAAATTGATTACAAATTTGTTAGAATGCAATTTTGTAATTTCGTTATTTTCAGGAGCTTAATTTATAGGCACATAGCCTATTATGGTATGGTTTTATGACAATTTAGGATTTTAAGCTTTATATAAAAAAAATCATCAGTTTAAAATTAGAAATTTAGAGTAGTTAAAAAATTCAGATTTTTATTTTTAAGAGATTTAGAATCACCAGATAGTTCGGAAATCTCATAATCTTGAAGATATCATGCATCTTCACAATGGTAATCAAATCAGTTTTAAATCAGAATTTTATCCTATATCTTACAGAATATTTGTAATGACGAAATTGATCCGGAATTTTTGAGTGATTATAGCATTTATTAGAGTTTTGAAAACACTGATTTTCCAATGAAAATAAGAATCTCGTACTGTAAAATGGTGCGAAAGCAGTTCTCCCGAGAGCCGAGACTATCAGTACGTACTATTAGTGTCAAGTAACTACTATCATAGGGGAGAAAAGTTATTTATAACGTTAAACATGGACATCTTTGAACAATAATTAACAATACAGTAATAATTTCACATAGTTACACATAATTACGAAAATAATGACTGTTTGGAGAAAATAACTTAAAAAAAAACTAGAAGTGGAAAAAACGGAGAGAAAATACCAATAAATAACTAATTACTAAATCTTTCAAAAATAATCACAATTCACAAGAGAAAATATAAATGATATTTTGAGATTTTTCAAATGTTAATAAGGAAAAACTTTGGAACAGAGCTACCTAATGCTATGTGACCTATGCAAAATAGATATTAAAAATATCCGAGCACAATTTTAACCTGCCCTGACATACACAAACGTAACCAATCTTATATAAACCTATCCTAACGTACTAAAATTTAATTTAAGCTAACCAAACCTGACCTAACCATTGATGTTGCCCCTTTCCAAAGTACAGCCGTTAAGAAGCTTAATTGCAAGTTTGCAATTATGACAATATATTCCAGTTTTCACAATTATTTAGGTCTATAGTCCCCGACCTCCCATATATACGACCCAACGCGTCGCCTCTTTTTGCGGGGTCTGGTGTGGCGCTGCAAGCTGACCATGGAAACGAGCGGGAATTCAACCATTCGTAGGTGCTTGAAAGACGATGTGTAAACTGCGCATGCGCCAAGCTACGACGGAAGGTTTTTTTTTCATTATTTATCACTTTTAATTAAGAAAAACGTGGAGATTATTATTTTTAATTATTTTAATATTGAAATAATGTTGTTCTTCATATATTAAAACAACAAAAAACTATGAGAGGTATGGGAGGTCGGGCTATAGTCGAAACCACAGAGTAAAACAAAAATATTGCCAATAAATTAATCTTATGTAACAGAAATTCTCAATCAATCTGTGTCTAGTCAGAAAATGAAATGTACTTGTACTGTTTATTCACTATATTGTTTTAAAAATATATCTGAACAGCATCATTTATGGTACATGCAGCATCTCCAAGAATCATGAAAGGGATAAATTTTATTACTCAGCGTCCTTGATCAAGCGGTCATTGTCTGATGAAAGAGACGCATCTTTACGAGCATAGAAAATATGTGAAAACGTAAAATATTACTTACATTTGTGCTAGGGCTTGTGACATAGCCACTCCATCACTAATTTCTTGTACTGTTGAGTGTGGTGCTTGAATATTAAACGTTTGGAGCTGAAAATAAACAAAAATATTTCAGAAATACGAAAAGAAAACCAGCTGACGATAGCATCGACATTATGTAAACAAAAATGTAAGAAGAACAAATGTTTTTCGCTTTTTCAAACTTATTTCTTGCACTTACCCATTTTAAAAGACTCTCACATAAACTGCCTTTATCCATCCTTAAAGTAAATACACACAAAACACAAGTTAACTCATAATTTGATAAAATAAAGCCCTAAAACACTTCCACTACGCGACCCCTTCACTACGCCATGAACGGCTGGAACTAAACTGACGAAAGAACAGAAAATCAAGCAACAAACATTCTCGGTGATGCCAGATTGGTGGCCTACCTCACAGGAGAGAATGAAAGTAATGTCATTTTTCACGGCGGAGGAGGGAGAAATAGAAGGACATACGTAAAGAAAACGTACGAAAATGGTCTATTAAAGAAAAGATGATTATGTGCTGTAACTTTTACATTATTAATTGTTATTGAGCAAATATCAATGATTTTTAATCTTAGCATTTAAACTGGACTTTTGAGATAAAATAACAGAATTTTTTTATGGCGAATGCAAATACTGTTTTAGGAAAATTAATCCCAAAATAATAATTCATTATTTCTCTCCATCTCTCTTTCGCTCTCTTTTCTTCTTTTTCTTTCTTTCGAGGGCCGTACATCTCAGTACATCTACTGCTTTGTAGTAATAATTTTTAGTGTCATTTAAATTTTATGAATGAAAAAATATTGTTTACTGATGTAGGTCAATGACTTGTAATTTCATTTAATTTGTATCACTATATTAAAAGAGTTATGACCAAACAGGCATTAATTTCAGCACAACCCTTGTATATATCATCATTATCAATTTTATTGGTTTTCAATATATGTTCCTGATAGCGTTATTCAATTTGATTCATTTTACATTATAATTATCTCATTGAGCTGTTCCTTAATATAGTAATGCGGCTTGCCTAACTTCAGAACGTAAGGCGTCTTTAAAAGCTATAAATTTTCTTCTGCACATGCGCAAGAATCTCAAAATTACTTGTTTAATTTTGCAGTCTCGTCAAAACTGATCATCTGAAGTCGAGATCATAAAACGTATCAGGAGTAAGTTTTCCCGCGCAAATTATTTGAAATTGATTGGCTCTTAAATTTGAAATTATAGCGCGGGAAAGCATATACTCCTGATATATTTTACAATCAGTGTATCAAAATTCATTGATGATTCCGGAAATCTCGTAAGCTGTCAAAATTGCAATGATTTTCCCTATTTTCTTTCACACTCCATGATGACAATAGGCTATAGTCCGTTTCACATGAATTATACTCCACTCTTGGATCTTGGTAGACGCGTTACTTTGATACTATTTTCTAAAAAATTTCCACAAATATAAAGTTAAATTTACATGTCAATTGTATTACCATTACCATATTCATCAATTAAGTTATATCAAATCCTGGCAGAATGCTGAGTTCTCCAAAATCAAAAGTGGAGTATAATTCATGTGAAACGGTCAATACATAATGCCGAGAGTTTGGCTTTAGTTAATTTATATATGAAGTATGAACCATATAATACATGTAATAATCAAAATCATTTTTTAAAGTTTATTACTGAAACGACTATAATTATATCAGCGCTTGCGTCCAGACATGTAAACGAAGAGATAGCCTATGTTGCAGAATGCAGTGCCTCTACAAGCCCTTGTCATCGCGAATAGCCTAGATTTTTCTGTTCGGTATTTATTTGAAAGTTTTATTTCTGATTTACTCGATTTATTAACAAATATTGATTATATTATACAGTAGTTGCATTTACATGCTAATGCATAAAATAAATAAATAAATAAAAAATGACTGTCGTAACTTAAAGTTATAAAAAATGGTCGGGTTAGGTTACGTTAGTCTCTTATTTCCGGTCAGGCTGGAATTCGCTGGAAGACATTTTTGTTATCAATTATTATCCTAATCTAATCCATAATGACTTAACAACCTTTTCAATGAACCAGAGATCTAGAAAAAGAACTTTGCATATATTAATATATTTTCGAAAATATGACTCGCTATGAATAGAAGATTGAAAAACCCTACAACTTTTTTTTTCCAAGTAAATAACCTTGCTAGACTGAAGCAGGACAAATAGTTATTTCCGTCTTGGTATTATTTCTTGAAAGTATTAAGCAACTAAACGTAACAAAATGCACTGACGAGTTAACAGTAACAGGATCACAAAACTGAAATAGAGGCATATGACGTCGTCATATAATTTTAATTGTTTTTTTAATTATTATATTATTGTTATTTTGAAAGTCTACAAACGTATGACTAGCTCAGGTTCTATTGAAATACAATCTTTAAATAAGAATAAAAATTTAATTGATAATATTCTGTTTTCTTTCACGGAAACAGAACACATTTTCTCTCGTTTCCATAATAATAACGAAATTATAACACAATGATTTAAATTTTTGTTTACGGTAATATTTAAAGAACGAATTTCTCTACAGCTGTTCGTTTGTAGAATTACAGAATTCCTAGCGATAACATAGATACATAACTGCATAAGAAGTCGTTCCAAGTTCCAGTGAGTGATTTTTCCCGATTTTTTTAAATGTCTCTCTTCAAATAAATTTGTTTACTACAGAGGCTACAACTTTTTAAAAATTATTACTATCTGAAGATCAATGACCCTACCAGTTTGTAAACTATTTTATTCAACGTGAAGGTCAACGACATCACACAGAAACTTTTAGGAAGTTTGTTTATTGTTTGCCCTACTTATTTAACTTTTGTAATGAATGAATGAAAGAAGTTTTCAAAGTTTTATTTTGGAATTTAAATACACTATAATATAAAAACTAATGACCTTTTTTTAAAAATTTATTTTCTATAATTATAATATATAATTACATACAAGCTAGTCCTTATTTCTTAAATTATTTTGTAATTACGTAATGAAAAATAAAACTACGAAAACTATTCGTATATCTGATTGACGGTATTTTTTGTTTTTGTCTGGTATCTATTATTTAAATTGTGGTATTGACCACGACCCAGAAGTAGTTAATTAACATTCATAATTATTATTTTTAAATATTTTAATATTTTTAAAGAATTGTTCTCAAATAACAATTTATAATTTATTTCGTAAATATAAAATCGACACCGTAGCATAACTTCATAATTTGAAGGGAGTTTCACTTCGGGAAGGTTGATCAATGGTATTTCGACTATCTTCTTGAGACTGAACAATCAGGAGCGCAAAAGTTGTCAGGAGATCAACATTTCGAGCGCGAAATTCAAACTTCAAAGTATCCTGAAATGCTGCAACTCTTCTGCCACCACAAAAGTTGGAAATACGCAAATTGCATTCACAGAGCAAATAGTGCGAGAAATACTAAAGATGAGAATATTCTTCTGCTTTTTTTCATGGATGTTATGAGAATCTGCTGAAAATTGGGCGATTGCGTGGTGGTTTTAAGTCATTATTAATTCACCATTCTTGAGACGCCTCTTGTAATCTTACTATTCAAGATAGGAAAACTATATGAAGGTAATTATATGTTAATTAAGTTGAATTTGTGATTATTTATCTTGTAATCAAGTAATGAATGAATCAGCTGAAATTTGTAAAAACAGCTGATGTAATAGTTTGAGATAATGAAGTTCTTTTAAAGTGGTATTGCTATCATTTCTCATCATCTCTCTGTTTTTTGACAAGTAAGGATCGGGTATTTGATTCTTACGACTAGTCCTAGGTCTACTTTCTTGCGACTGTACATTTTCTTGTCTCTCGGTTTATGCTGGGATGAGTGATTCTTAGATCTCGTGCCTCGACTTGTAGTTTTCTTTGCATTTTTTTGATTCTTCATATTTCGAAGAAGAAAAATACAGAGCTGATTCTGAAAATCAGTCCTTTCAAAGTCAACAAACTTTATTTAACTGATGTTTTGGTAATGCATTGTCTTGCATACCGGTACGGTACTTCCGGTCCATTTTGGATCAACCAGCGCCAGCAGTATATAACAAGACACTGAAGTAATGCAGTTACAGTCACCTATCTATATTGACTTCACGAGGCAGGAACAGACAAATGTATTAATATTATAACTGAAGCAGTGCAATTCATGGGTTTACTTTAGTATCATCCCGTGTTGATAAGATAGGTCAATCTCCATCCTCAGGTAGGTCAATCTCCATTCTCGGATAGGTCTATCTCCATTCTCAGATAGGTCAATCTCCATTCTCAGATAGGTCAATCTCCATTCTCGGATAGGTCAATCTCCATTCT
>JAQIWE010001722.1:0-14907 GCA_034698565.1 Campodea plusiochaeta
TGGATCAATTGTAAATATTTCAAATTTTTTTCACGATTAGTAAAATATAATAGTCCTTCTTCAATTTGCTTACTCACCTTTATTAATCCTTTAATTATTTCAGATTTTATACTAATTTCAAAAGGTGCGCGATATGTTGATCACCCTGTATTACTACTTGTTGTATACAGCTAATGTTTCTTAAACATAGCAGCTTAGAAGCAAATATAATAAATTTATTACTAAGTTAGGCAGAATAAAATAATGAAAATTTTAAGCATGTGGGAAGTGTAATTATTAATTTGCAATATATTTCCTGTTTCGTTAGCTTTAAACTTATTAATCCTTCAAAATTATTAATACTGTTGCAGCGATCGAAGTTTACCAAAAACACTATTGCAGGACGATAAACTGTGTTAAAGTTTCACTGCGTAAAACTGCATTATTAAACAACATATCTGCACGGAAAAAATACTCGTAGTAATTAGAAAGGGAGCGTTCTTTTTGTCATCAAGTTGAAAATTCCTTTCAACTCGGAATCACCTGGATCACGTACAAATAAATACTTTACTATCCTTATTAATTACCCGACACAAACTATGTCATAAATTCTTGAATTCTTCTTACATAATTCTTTGATAGCAGTGACGAAATGAATCATGAATACTTGGATTCTTCAACACTTTGAATAATTGCTTGGCCTCAACATACAAAAAGATGAGGAAAAGTTATTCATTCCTAAGAATTTGGAAAGGCTACTCCTGACACCAAAATGCATATATAGAAGTTAGAATTCTTTTTTTCTTTGATTCAAGGTGTGGCTTCAGGCCCTTCACACCTTATATTTTATTGGTGAAATTTGAACCTAGTAATTTTCGGGAATATTGAATTCGTTTATTTGTCTGGGTTTTCATTTTAAATTATTTGTGATGACTATAGACTTGAGATAGTGTTAACAGAAAGACATAAAACTGTTTTTTTGTGGCTAACTTCCAATAAAAAAATTAATAGAGAGTAACAGCGTATATTTACAAACTGCTAAAAATATATAAATGAGTAGACTAAGACATGAAGACTTATATCTTCGTATCTATAAAAACTATTTTCTTTTAAAAATACCATTTATAAGTAAATATAAATCCAGAAGTTATATAATGATGCATATTACAATATTAATATTTTATAGTAAATCGGTGAAATTCAAATTAGGGATATTCAACCGTTCGCTTTACATTTGAAGATTTCAGTGTGTCAACTTTTCTACAACCTATATATTCTGCAAGTAAAATGCAGCAAAATATTTCGAAATTCGTTTAAACTCAACAATTTTCACATAAAACAGTAATGTAGGTTGACCGTATTATTTTTCCTGTGTAAACAAACACAGTACTCATCATTCCGCGTATATATAAAAACTTGTATTTCACTCTCTAACGATAAGCACAATTTTACCATTACTTATCTGTGAAATATTTTTTATTCGAGGGTGGAGTGTCATGATCGGAGTAATTTGAAATTTCCCTGAGGTCTTGGAATATACAATGTTGTTGTGGCGAATGAAATGATGTAAAGCAACGCACCATCATCACAAACAGAAGAAACTTGTAATTAATCCAAAAAGCGATTTAGAAAGACAAAAAAAGAATCTACCTTGCTTACTTGCACTTTAGATTTTAACTTTGATAGAGGGGAAATAATAACCACACGCCCAATACTGTAGGGATATGCAAATTGTTATATACGGATCAGGTATATGGGGGAAAACCAATTATTCCAGCAGTATAGAATACTTAGAAATTATAAGGGAAAGAAATAGAGTAGTTATTATTCACACTTAATTTTGTTTCCAATGTCATATTATGTAAATGGTATTTTCCTTTAGAATGGAGATGCTTTCTATAAAATATGATATCATGTATAAGTAACGCCGTTTACTGCGGTTTGCATTTTCATATAATAATAAAATAAATAATGTGTTACATACAATGTACAAGTATAGCGTACGCATTTTTATTATAGTTTATAATAGTTGACTCAAATACAATTTAAAGTAAACGAATATTGGAATAACAGGAGCAATAATATATCTAAATGTATAAATAAAATACAATGCAGTTTCTATATGTGCAGGGTGCCCCCCCCCAAAAAAAAATGGGACGCTTTTATAGAATACTATATTTTCTAAACGAATGAAGATAGAAAGACGAGACAAATATCATCTCAAAGATTTTCTTGTTTTCATTCCAAAAATGTATGGTTTTATGATAATTCATTCCGTATTCCGACCGCTACGGCCTTACAAATAAAACAAAACGTAAATGACTGCTGCAGCAGTGAAAAAAGAAATAAAATGACATATAATGAAAACAACAAGAAAATGAAAGAAAATGTTTTAAATTTTAATTAGAGGATGTGATCATGTGAAGGAGTAATAGAAATATGTTATAGTTTACGAATAACTATAAAAATTAACGAAAAAAATTGTTTTATCACTGCTTTTGAGAAAAATGCTGATTTTTTAATGTAATATTGCTATAGCAACAGACATTAACAAAAAAAATTATGTAGATGAACATAGAAGCCGTAATATATCATGGATTGGAATGAAAATATCCATTTTTGGAAAGAGAACAAGGCGATGCTTTTTCACATGGTTTTTAATTCGTCTTTCTATCTGTATCATTTCAGAAAGTATGACGTTCTAAAAAAAGCGTTCCATTTTTACGACCCACACTGTATATGCTCTAAGTTCAACCATTTCCACTGACAAAATACTTATTAGTCAAACTATATAGTTACATTAAAACATTATACGAGTGTAAGTATATATATAAAAAAATCGCATCCATGCAACTACAGGATATGAACATATATATTCCTCAAAATATTGTGACAGAATAACTTCTTCAAGTATTATTGAAATGGTCAAATTTTTTATTTACCATTAGTGGTCAAACCGCTATAGGACGAAAATCATAAAATATTTTCGCAATATTACGAACTCACCTAAACTGGGTGTCACCCAACAAAGAAGTATACCTCCGCCTACTAATAAAAATTA
The DNA here is from genome assembly GCA_034698565.1 of Campodea plusiochaeta. Lineage (NCBI taxonomy): Eukaryota > Metazoa > Arthropoda > Diplura > Rhabdura > Campodeidae > Campodea > Campodea plusiochaeta. The sequence goes on from JAQIWE010001722.1 coordinate 3,041, forward strand.
AAAAAAATGTCTTGTATATATTATTGTATTGCATGTTGTATGATCTATTTAACTATTCTTCCCTGCTGGTCAAATGCTCTGATTGAACCTTCCCTGCTGATAATAGTAGAGGGCTCTTATTGAACCGGTCTGTCAGGTGAAATTTAAGCACCCATAAACCACAAATATTTGCATACTCTTCGCATCCATTTTACACAGCTCATTTCTTACAGTTTCACTTTGCAGGGAGGATTTTAGGGTTGTCAATGGTTTCAGTTTTAGGGGTGATAAAGTATATAGGAATTGGATGGAAGCAGGTGCGATTGTCCAGTGAGGTCATGGACGATATGATACTGTAAATTTTCTCTGCCCCTTTTTGTTGCAAATGATAATGGACAATTGTTCAGAATGTTTACAATTGAATTTTTAAAAAGTCACAGCATCTTTTTATTATTATTATTAAAATGTTATAGTCATTTCTCTTTTTGCTTTGACCTTTTTCTCATATTTGATATTTAAAAACTTAAAACCAAAACATGGAAGTATATTACAGGAACTTGCGAAAGTTTTAAATAATTATATATAAACCCTGAAATATACATATTTTAGTCTCTTTACCATGCATGCTACATCATTGTTGACTATCTGTTCGTGTTATTGATACGACGATATAAAAATTCCGATTGATACGACGACGTAAAAATTCCAAGTATCAGGGGTAATTGACTATGCGCGTTATGAACTTCTTGAGAATCTTGACTGACTTATTCTTATTAGGTCAAAAAATGCGGAAGAGAAAAATGAAAGTCTTGCAAATATAGCAAAAATCTAATGTTCCTGATGAGTTTTTTGTATTTCCATTCATACACCCTTGTCACTGTACGATCTCCAAAAAAGTAATCATATTATTTCAAATATTTGTTGGTTATATGGCAACCGTATCCATAGTGTACATTCCTCACTATAAATTATACCTTGGAGGTGAGATGGTTTCGTACTTGTTATTGCACCATTTTCTAACAACATCACTTCATGTTGGAACTTTATTACTCCAAGAGATGTTTCGCTTTTACAATTTTGAATTACTTTTGTGATTTGATTACTTTTACAAATTAATTCCTTAATTAATGTTTCTTCCACTTTTTACCACTGTTTTTTTATGAGTTCATCGGCTCTCGTCTTTGTAATAAATGTTAGTTAGGTTAATAATTTAAACAAAGTTTTCGGTGTTTCTAAATTTGTCATACAACACTGTAGTTAGAAAAAAAATTGAAGGAAAGAACGTTGTTTAAATGTATAATAAGCATCGATTCGATTAGTGTTGAACAACAAATGACAAAAATTAGAAACAGTGATTCATACTGCCAAAATTTATCTTGTGTGCTGGTTGCATAATCACGCAGGGTAAGAACTGCCTGATTACGTACCCTGGGAGTTGATCAACCCATGCACACTGTGCAGCTATGGTTCAAACCTTGCCAATGTCTCAGGATATTTTAAGCCATTTCCCATTTGTAGTGTATCAAAAGTATGCTACCGGACTCTTGTTTCGTACATTTATCTGATGTACAGTATATTCAGTGTAATATCGTAATATCTATATATCACATCTGTAGATAATATACGAGTAACTTTCTTTGACATTTTGTATAGTATTCTTGCATTTCAACATAATATTGCACTCCGACCTGTTGAAGAACATTTTAGGACATTTTATTTGAGTGTGAGTACTGAGTACTAAGGAAGATTTAAAATTTTAAAAAAAAATCATGCAAAATAATTAAATTACTGTTAACCATATATATCAATGAAAACCATTAGATTCGGTTGTTTAGGATGGAATTGAATTCGTAAGAATGTCAAAGACTGGGAAATGTCACACTATATTAATGCAAATATCAAATACACTGAAAATTAGAAGAATCTCAAATATTCAGTGTAGTCTATTTATATTTGATATTTGCATTATTAATTGTGAGATTTGCTGTCTTTGACATTCTTACCAATTTATTAATAGTATAATTCACACTATTCGAACTTATTATCATTAATTAGGAAGGGTGAAATTGCCATTGCACAATTATTATATTATGATAAACGTTTTATAGCAACAAGAGTATATTAACACGTAACGAAACAATAGAACCCAAAAGAAATATTGCATGTCGCTATTATAACAATTCTCATAATTCTAATTAATTCAATAATATCTGGGTAATTAGAAATAAAAATTCATTGAAAGAACTTTAAGATTATTTATTAATCATAAATATTTAAGACCAACTAATAAAAATATTAAATTAAAAACCACTTTATTACAAATGACAGGATGAAAAAAACTGGTTGATAAAGAGAAGAGGGAAGAGAACGGCATAAAAAAAGATCTTCGGCATTCTTTCTAAATATTAATTCAATTTCTATAACTGCTTTTGTCTTTGAATTCTTGTGAAAAGGGAGCTTTCAAAGTTATCATCCGTATCACTGTGACATTTCATATTAATGACATTACATCTGCTTCTCCTAGATTTCTTTATTAATATATTCAAAACAAAAATGTTACCAAGAATTTCTATACAAAAAGTAATGAGCAAAATTAAGGATAAATATGCATATTTATTGTTTTGCTTCTTAATAATATTTATATTTTGATACAGCAGGTTCAAAGGTATATAGCTATATTTCCTATACATAGCAAATACAAATAAGCAAACTAAAAATGTTTTGCAATTCGTTACCGGAACATCACTGACGATAGATATATTTAAAATTTAAAAATTTTGTAAACATAATTCAAAATTCTATTGCAACAAGTTTATATTCATCGGTGGTCCATGTGGTTTTACAGGCATCGCTGTTCGGTAAGAAAGCTCAAAATCAAAGTACATATTGTGCGATAATATCGTATCAAGTATCTTAATCTTTTTCACAAATAAAGAAATATTATTTTCTAACATAACCGAAATCCGAGGGCATTACAGTAGAAAGCACTTATAATTATGCATTCATGCTGCATTTTAAATTGATAACTCCATTTTGTGAAATTGTTTAGATTACATCAAACTATTCATTATCACTTATCCAAAGGCAGATAAAAATCATTTCAACACAAAATAAATCTTTAAGAATCAATGATTTATATAAATGTGAATAGCGAACGTGTTGATACATAACCACTTAAACTAATGATACATACATCATGTTCAAAAGTCAAAGATAAAGATGATGCTGCTCTCATTGTACTAACTTCCACTCATCACGTTTTGTATTCAAGTACATTCATTTCAGTGGAGGAAGTTTAGTACTTTATTCATACTCCTTTTATGACCTGAAATGTAAAGCTTATATCATATAGAAGTAAAACAGTAAAAAATACTATTGTTTTATTTTTTCCAGTTCGTATTTATCGTATACACTGCAAAATCAATAGTCAGTAATCATAGATAATATTATCCAATGTGGTAATCGACTATATTGGTGATTTTGAATGGAATATTTTATATATTTTTAGCACTGATAAAATTATATTTTTTGTTGATTTTACGTTGTGATATATGGGAAAGATATTCTGCTCAATGTATAATATCTTGAAACTAATAAAGAATGTAACAATATACTTGTGCTACAGGAAGTGATTAAAATATTAGCTTATATATAATTATATATATATATTATATTATATTTTAATGTCAGTATATTGGAGTATCTCGAGCTCTTATTCTAAGATAAAAATAATAGAGGAATTTTAACTATGTTTTTATTCTTGATAACTTTACAGTATGTATAAACGTTGATTTTACTTGGTTTATATTCCCAACCTATGATTCATGCAGGCTACGAATATTACATATTTCTACTAGTAATTTATGCAGAAATGTCATTTACAAATATCTTTCGTATACGTACTAAATATATACTCTGAAGAAATTAAGAATTGTACAGAATCTAGTACTTTTTTATGACCATTTAGTATAATCTTAACTTATCCTTGTCTCATCACTCATCAAGTTTGAAATTGCATTCTCATTAATCGTCTCTTTAGCATTAGAACAGAAGGGCGTATAAAAAGTCTTTATTATTATTATTATCTTTAGTCTTTATATACGCTATTGAAATATTTCTCTTCGAGGAACATCTTAATTCAGTCTTTTCCTTAGATATCAAGATGTTTAAATACAGCTCGAAAACAGGTATATCTATATCATTGATTATTTTAAGACATTGTCTCGTTAGGAAAATAAAAAGATTTATGTGAAAAGTAGTCAAACGAAGAATAATATTATGTGCTCTTGTTCTTTGGGGGGATTGTGGTTGGAATTATAAATGTTTTATTTAATAAGGAAGTTTCTGTGATTTTTTTCAAATTAGTCTTATTCTATATTATAGTATTTTCACAACGTCATTTAGTTATATATTTACAGATTAATAATAAAAATGTCATATTTCGTGCTATATACATTATTTTTAATTGTGCTGCTAAAATAAAAGTCTTTGAGAAAACATATTCGAATTGTGATATGAGCATGAAATATCGTTAGCGTTTTCCATAATTACCTTTACTTGTTTTGGAACTTCTCATAGTTTTCTAGTTAAAAATAAAAGTTTTATTCAGTGTTTCTTTAAGTTTTTCAAGTGTCTTTTTTCACTGTTTTCCCATTGAGATTTATATACACCTTTGAAGATCTGAATTCAGAAATATGAAGCAAAACTTATCAAATCATTATTTCTAATATCATTATTCATAATGTTCACCAATACGTCATCAAAATTCTTTTTCATCATACAAACTAGTAATTTGAATAAATAATCTTTTTATGAATCTAATTGACATCTGAAAACTGCTAAAGATTTGGTTCAGTAGTTTTCGAGAAATTAATTTTTGAATTTCGCTAAATCCCTATCTTATAACATGCTGGGGGATAGATTTGTCCCCCAGTATGTTATAAGATAGGATTTTAGCTTTTTATAAAAATTAATTTCTCAAAAACCACTGAACCAAATCGTTAGAAATTTTCTGAAGTTATTTAGATTCATTAAGATATAATTTACTTAAAATTACAAATTTTTGTGATCCAAAATAAGAAAGTGCGATGTCGATGTCGATTATCCTTTCTGCAAATGAACATTATCAATACACCTACATACGTAAGTTCAACCTCCACTGATATTTACCTTTCCTGCATTAACTGTCCTTATTAAAATTTACGATCTCCTAATTCTAAAACCATTAAGAAGATCCCTTATATTATTGTTTAGTTGGTGTTTACAGCGGACAGCACAAGAACGATACATAAAATTAGAAAAAAAAAATCAACTTGAAACTATTGATCCAGGCTCCGATTAACTGATGATAATTATTCCCTGTTTCAAGTTAAACTGGTATTATTAGACAAGCAAAAAGAGAAACAGGAGTACTAAATATCTTTTTATTACTTGCCTATCACCATTTGAAGCTCTATATGTTTACAAACGACTTGGTTACTTCAAATACAACGTTTAAGTTGAACCTATCAGTACACATTAGTTCAGTTGTAAAGTCTTTGTACTATAGATTTAAAATGTAAATTATCTCCAAGTACATTGCTGCTTATCTAATTTACTCTGTTTAAACAAAGCGTTGTTCTAAGACTATAAATGTTTCAACACAACCAGCTTTTATAATATACGAGTTCAACAATGGGTTTGGAAACTTGAAAGAGAGAAAACTATTAAAAAGTAATTATTGGATGTCTACACTTTCAAATGGAATTTGGTGCATAAAAAAATCGTATTACTGGAAATTTAATATTATTGAAATTATGTCAGAGCATATAGTGCTGTTCCAAAAAATGGAGAATAGTCCAATTATTAGAATAAATAATATTACAGATCATAATTAACCTTTTATAAGAAAATTGATAGTACTGCAAATAATGTGTCATATTCAGTAATTTTCTTCCAGCAATTTTTAAGTGATTTAACATAATTGCGAATTAATGTAATGGCTAATGGACCTAAATAAATGAAGAAGGAATATATTTTGCAACCAAGACATCACCAGTGATAAAAAAATCCCAGTCAAGACGTGCTGAGAAATGTTAGTTTGCTATACAGTAATTCATTCAGTTAGGTTAAATTTAATGCAACATTGTTTCAATAAATCTGTTCATACCACAAATTTAATATGCTGCGAGCAAACAAAAGAAAAAAAAGTTATATAGTGTGTGGCATCATTGGCACTTTTCATTCGTACCATCAATTCTTTCCAAAAGTGAGTCGTATATATCGTAATCCCTGTCAATATGAAATGATAAGCAGCAGATATATGTTATAAGCAGTAGATATATGTTATAAGCAGTAGATATATGTTATAAGCAGTAGATATATGTTATAAGCAGTAGATATATGTATGAATTGACTTCATTAAAGATGACTTTTTCTGAACGCCCACTAAGAAAAACAATCTATTGCTTGTATTCAATGCTTTTACAGACTATCACACTTGCTAATAAGAATATTGAAATTCCACTTGCATCATTCTATAAACTACTGTCCAGACATTTTATTTGCTTGGTGTGAGTTCTATGTGTACTACACTTGTTTTAAGAATTTTAATTCAACTATCTATGTTTTATCGCGATGATCTAGAAACTTCTCTGTCGAAGTAACTTATATCCGAAGAAGATAAGCTGTCATGATTAGTTTACCATTTTCTACTATATAAACAATATTCCCAGTATTTTTAGTGCATACTTGCTGACATCTAAATTTAAAGTTATATTCTGCTTTAGACTTTTATTATTTTTTTCTTCCCGACGGTAGTTATTATTAAATGAGTGGAAGCTACATGGTCTTATATAAGTCACTTTTGAGTAGTTAATCTTTCTTATGTAAAAAATTGTGAGAATTAACTAAGTTCTTTGTATTCCAAGAGGTGCTGGTCATTAGATTGCTACTGCGGAATATAAATTTCGAAAAATAAGCCATTTTTGTGAATTAAAGAAAATATATATCTTGTGAGCTTTCAAGCGAGGTATAAATTATTTCTGCTTGGAAATACCACTCTATAAAATGTCAAAAGAGAATAAATTTTATAAGATCCAGTCTTTGATTTTTTAATTCAAGTTTTGCTTCATTAAATTATATGAGGAAAAGGCAAAATGAGAAGGTAGATTATAAATAATTGTACATAATAACAATCGTACATGGTGATAATTATTTTGTGTTTATTATATAGGCCTAGCTTTCATCAAAATTGATTTTAATAATATATTGCAGTTTTTTACATTTTGAGAATTAAATAATAAAATTAATATATAAAGGAATTAAAGGAATTTAATTATAATTATTAAATTATATTTTAAAAGCATTCTTAAAATAATTAAAGCATGATGATTCTTTCCATTTAATTAAAAAATGGGCAGCCAATTTTTCTTATTTTTGAAATTTTGTTGTAACATTCCAAATAATGTAATACAAACGAATAACATTTCATTTGAGAAATTCTCTTATCAAAAGAAGAAAACTTCTAAAATTTTAAAAGGAAGCAAACAACTTTTATCTAAATTTTGGGTGTGGCAATTTTCTATTTTTTTTTTTTTTTTTTATATATAAATCTTTACTCTGTAAGTTATTGAATTTCGTCTATACTCCTAATGCCTTTCTATAGCTCGTAAAATATATAAAATCGAAATCAAACTTGGATAAGCGTAAAATTAGTATACTGTTAATATTAAAATACTGTCTCGGGTTGTCAAATGAATTTTAGCAAATCTGATATTTTATATCACACCTACATACGTATTAATAACATTTGTCAGAGGAAAATATATATCAGGAAAATTTTAAATCAAAGAAATATAACGATAAAATATATATATATATCATTTCGAAAGAAGAAAAAAAAAACTTTTTTTGTAAATTGAGTCGTCAATAAATATCATGACGCCCACTAATATTCTTTATTGCAGAGACGTATATATTACTGAATGTACATAAAGATCCTATCACATTGGTTACGATTGTCAAGTACTTTATAGTCAACTTATATTATGTGAATTTCTATATAAGGGTTTGTGGCTTCTGATATATGTGATTCCAATAAATTATATTTTGAACGATTGATATTATATTTATATGCTAAGTATTCAAAAATAGATGTGCAGCAGACAAAAATTTAAAATTTGTGATAAAACAATCTTGTGATATCATAATCTGCTATACCATTTGTAAGATCAAGGTGATTCCATTATCCTGTGTAATAACCTTTGTTTCTACTACAATATTTCTGTAAAATTGCAATAGAATATCAATGAGTTGACATCAGAATTCAAATGATATTCATCATAATACAACAGGAGAACAAAAGTATGTAATTAGTTTTTTTCTGCTAGAACAAATTAAATAATAATAAAATTCAAGCGAGCTGAAAAAGCTATAATGGGCAAAGTGGATATTATATGGATTTTTTGTACCTCGGATTAAGATATCCGATATCGTTTTCTTGTTTTGCTATCTCGTTTCCTTGTTTTCGTTAAATAGGCTAATTTACAAGTTTTGTTTGGCAGTCTTTCCGTCTTTATGGTAATTTCTGATCTGCTTTAAGTAACTACTGAGTTAACACGGTAGTACTGAACCAGTGATGTTATTGTTAGTACTCACTAGATGTCACCAGTATATTCAAAATAATTTTCTGCGTGTATAATTTATTGTTTAATGTTTTCTGATAATAATATCCTTCCACATATACTATTACATTGGTGTACGTGTGTATATTAATATAAATATTCATTATTGAAAGCAGTTCGAAAAAAACTGTTTTCTTAACAAATCATTTCTTCATATTAATAAATGGAATAAAATAATTGAAAAAGATTAGGCTTGAGTTATTTCCGAGTACCTTACAATAGTTTTTGATTGATGAATTTAATATTTGTAAAGGCAGGGTTGTTTGTCCTGAACAGACCCAGCCAACTTAAAAAATAATAATTATATAAACCTAATTATGTTGTCCGTATAGAAAATGACTAATATTCTTGTTTTATAAAAACTATTGAAAAAGGTTGGACAATGTAAAATCATATTTTAGTTCAAAAATACTGAGGTACTGATGGATACTTTGTAGATACTTACAATAGCAAGTCAGTATGTTATATTGCACTTCCACCATACTGAAAAAGAAAAGAACATTTTAGTAGTTTTTGATGATGTGAATTTTCTGTAAATCATTTCATTTGACAGTGACGTTATATAATCGAAATATTACAATTGTTTTCAATAATTAACGAAAAAACTGTTGTATTATTTCAACAGTACCAACACCAATTAAGATTAGTATCTCGTAATATACAAACACTAAGTTCTATTCCCAACTAATTCTAAAAGTTATTGACCAAAATATCTCTTGCACTTTTTTACTCCAATTTAAATTTGTAATCCTATTTGAGATATGTTTAAAATTTCAAATAATTTTCTGGTAATAATATGCAACAAATACTTCAATATGCTGTATTGAAAATATTATTTTCTCCATGTATATTATGTGCATTTTGCATAGTGTAGTATTGAATAAAATGAGTGAAAAGCTAATACATGTCTTCTTATGACTGCTTTCACTTATCGTATATTTTTCCACCATAAATATTTTATGAGGTGAAGTGGTGTAACAAAGGGAGAACAAACGAATTTATTCTAAAAAAATAATTGCATCATAATATTAAGAAATTAATTTAAAGAACCCAAATATTCGTAGAGTTGTGACTCTGGTTCCATCCACTCGTTTAATTTCCCTGCGTTCCAATTTCATTTTTTCTTTTGCTAAACATAAAATGGATGGTTTTTGGCAAGAAAGTAATCATATAATTAATTCCTACGCCTTGGGTGACACTGATTTATTTGAAAATAGTTGAGGTGCGTGTTTGAAACCTTCATGTGCATAAGGATATATGGCTAACATAAGGAGATCACGCTATATACTGTAGTTTCATAGAGTCCAAAATCTATTAGGTCTCTCTACTTTGGCTCTGGGCAAGGGCGGACTGTTTCCACTTTAATAACACATTTGATATTATATTTACAGTTCATTTCGTTGGTGTCATGATGACTCATCACTTATCTTCGGCTTTGTCATCATAATTAAGTTTTATCGATATTAATATCGGATATTGGAAGTCATCAAGAAGGCCAATCGAAATAATTTCTGGTTTCCAATGATTTAATTGGTTTAACCTTTGATTCCGGGACTTCCTGAATCATAGTTTTGCTATAGGGTGCTTAAAGCTCTTGTACAGCTTAATTATTTGTGTTTTGTTTATCTTATAATTATAAGTTTGAAGATCGTTTGTTTACTTAAGATGAAGAAGTATGTCAATAATTTCAAATATTTGTATTTCGTATTGTTTTTGTCACTTGAAGGTAATCTGTTTTGAAGAGATACGAGAAATCAAATACTTGGCACTATTACAATAACTTTAATATGAGGTTTGCAAGAGTTGAATACTATAATTAATATTTGATTTTGGTGGGAAAATTTACGCTTTTAATTACATGCAAGGATTTCTGGTTCGATTTGCCAAATGATTTTTTTTTCTCAAATATTAGTTATTATTTTCACAAATATAACATATTTAGCTCCAAGTAGCACTTTGTTTCCTTGAAATCGAGTAGCGTTTTTTATGTTATTTATAATTCATAACATATAATGATAAAAAGGTATAATTTAAAACTGCTTCATTCGTGTGTCCAAATTTAAATTTAATTGATTTTGGTATACAATTTTTTTTAATGATAAGTATTACTGTTTGGAAAAATATCGTTCTATTCCTGGCATTTATTAGCAGTTTTAAAGCTCCGCGAACGGGACATAAACTCGCCGACATCGCGGGACTGCAATTCAAGACCAAAATAGAACAATAATTTGCACAGATTTGATAGGAGCGATGAATCAGATCAAGTAAGATCAATATTTTATGTGGTTACAGTATATAAATTTAATTCAGAAAATTTGGCAAAAGACTGTGCTAGATTTGATCAATGTATAATGAATGACACGCCAATTAATATTAATTATTAATATATATTTAAAAATAAGAAATCATTTTATTTTCTGCAGATCCAGAAAACATTTAAAAAGTCACAAAGTATTCTCTGTAATGCAAAACATCAACAGCAGTAGTAGTAAATCTACCATGGAGTATCCCGTTGAGATGAATAAATAAACAACAAAGCTAATTCGATTTTATTTAAAATAAACCTACTCGAAACCTGTTTAAGTTTTCAGCAACCAACATCATATATATATAGTTGTGCAAATACACTTCATCATCATGCAAAAACTCACTTGAAAAATCAACATACCAATAAGTCGTGCTCATTAAAGTACCAAATACCAATTGAAAGTCTCAGCTTGAAATTGCCACGTTTTCGACCTTTACCTATGATCACATAATGACAGTTCGTTTTGAACCTTTGACAGGACCAATGGGAGTGCTGGTGTCAAGTTTGGTGACAAATGGTTGCGACTGTCACCACAAAAATCTTTCACGGAACAGAAATATCTGTGGAATAACGAATAGACAATCGTTCGTCATTTGTAGTCGTTTATCATTATATGATGCTTGGCAGTCATTTGCAATATCGTGATTCTTTCGTGCTTTGTCACTTTTTTAATTAATGAAATAGAGCGTAGTATAGGTGAATTTAAATTTGTTAAATAAACTTTGCAGAACAGAGTTAATCATGAGACATTTCCAAATTTCTTCATAGTAAATGCTTCTATTCACTAGAAATTGGTTGAACAGAGGAGTTGTTTGAGGACTGATTTTGTCCCATCTCACAAAAATGGTTTGAAGCTTATTTCTGTAGCTTATCATACCAGAACGAACCTTGTAGAACTTGCAGAACTATAACATCAA
>JAQIWE010001723.1:0-14906 GCA_034698565.1 Campodea plusiochaeta
ATGAGGAAAGGGGGGAGGTGAGGGGGGAGATAGGGGGATGAGGGGGTGGGGAGGGGGTATCATCAAACTTTCCCTCTCTTCCATCCCTATACCCCATTCAACTCCAGGATGCGGAAAGAAGATACAAACATGCTCCTTTCCTACCCGAGGTGGGCACGTCAATCCCATTTCTATGGATGTTATGGACATTCAACAAATTCTTATGCTGCGTGCTCACGCAACTGTATTGTGTTCTTACGGTGGAATGAAATTTCATATCGCAGATTAATCATCGTTTAATGTATCACTTGATTTAGTACTATGATACATTCGTGTTTTCGAACAGTGAGCATGAACAATGGTGACTTCTTACAGGGGATTGTTGAAAAAGCCAAAACCATTAGTCTACTGCAATAATATAAAACAATGAGGAAAAAAATCAGACGAAAAAGTTCCGAGAGAAAATAATCTTAACGTTGGAATTGAGAATTCAAAACTCTCTAAAATGGTAGCTTGGCAGCATTTCGATGGAACTGTCAGCAACGAAACCATATGCTTGTAGCACTACAATTATAAACAAGTCTTCATGTTACATCAAGCAAAACCTAAGTTTCTTCGAAGGCCTTATCGCAATAAGGTTAATTTCCTGAAGTGTGCAATGAATTCTCTATCACTCGCCCACGTCTATTTCCATCCTATAGGAAGAAACTCCCTTCTATAGTCCATATTACGAAACATCTTTTGAAATACCCTACTCATCCTTCCAATCGATAGAATTAAAAGGAGTAATCACAGCAAGTTAATTAGCCCATGAAGGTATCCCTACTATACGTGTCAGAAATGAATGAATGAAAAACTTTTCACCCCATACGTTTCCTTCAAGAAGAAATTGAAATTTTGTGTTCTGTTCTTGTGGAAAAATACGTCACTCAGACAAAGGAGATTTTTCTCTTTCCAAGTCATGACTCTACTTTCTATTTCTTTCTCTCTTTCGTTTCATTTTGTTTTCCGTTTGATTTACACTGTTTGTTCAACGACATTTTCCGTGTAGTGTCACCAAAAATTATTGCTTCGATCACAACTAGTATTTCTTGCTCTTCTTTTGAATTTCTCCTTAATCAGCTCTTTTTCACAAAAATCTTGAGTCGCAGTTCTATCGAGACTAATTAAAATGAACACTTTTTCGTTTAGTCTTAAGAGCATAGCATGTGCACATGCGAAACCTTAATGTTATTAAATCCTTAAAATAATTCTCTCGTACGTTCTAGTTGTTCCATTCTGGTAGTTGAGAGGTTCCTACATTGTGACATCTGGTTAACCATAGTCTGGGAAAAGATGCAGCTTCCGTAGTGAAAAGGTGGTCAAATGTCAATAACGGCACAAACTCTGGAGTATATTTATTTAAATCCTTTCACATGCTTAAGCATGCACAGAAGCCCCCACAAAACAAATGTGTGATTTAAACAAGTGATTGCTATTTTAGTATCGAACTATTTATTTGTTCACCATAATTTTTATAGATTATACTAAACATACGATTGGTGTCATTTGAAAAGAAATTAGAAAACGGGAACATTGAAAATCATGTTTTCTATTTTCTTGCGTAGAAAGTTGGTAAATTTATATTCAAAGCAACTTTGAGTTGCAGAAATTATTAAAAATAGGTTGTTATGCAATGAAATAACGGAGTTAATTTTTTGGTAACTTCGTAAGATATTTAACTTAACTTTAAAATATATTTTAGCAACATACTTGTAAAATTTACTGTTAGGAATGCGATGTAGTTTAATAAAAATAAATACTGTCGGTGTGTGAGGAACTACATTTTCATTATATGTTACAAGGTTTCCTTGATATAAAGTATAAGATGTTTTCAGGTACCTAGATAAGAAACACGGAAGTTTGTAATGAAGTAAATGATTTTGGGAAACAAAATTTTGAAGTAGCTACGTTAACTGCGACATAGTTACTTTATTCGTTGAGCTGTATATCGCTTATTTGAGTATCTCGAGAATAATATTGCACAGATTCTAAATTTCTGTATATTAGTTTAGTTATTAATTGTAATTTCGATAAAACAGCGAAAGCAGCAGTTGCATTATTTGACAGGAAAGTAAACTGAAACATGAAATTTCAATAAACTACAAGCAGTTTGAAAAGAACCGTCATAAACCGATTCGTAAATAAGAATAAACAGTATTTCCAGATATTCACTCTGATATTTTTTTTCCTAATTGTAAAAAAAATGTTTTAAATTTTCTTTAATTTCTCTTTTTCAGCATAAAGCTAGCCAGATCATAGATGAATAATTTGAAATCAGTAATATCCGACACATTTCTGATTAATGAATGAAATTAGAATTATTGCTCTTGTAGGTGGATTAAATTTTCCTGAACGATTCCATTGCGAATCGTACAGAAGCAAATCTGTTCACAACACTATATCTCATACATGTGAGAGTTCTCTATTTAAATAATGTGTGGGCGAATATGAGAATTATAATATGATCAAGAAATAATCTCAACAACTGTGATGTAATTTCATGTTTCATAATGTCATACGTGATACTATGCTTGTCTACTTTTGAGATAATCTGTACAATGTTTATGTTTTGATTTCACTGTCTCTATTATTTTGGTAACTTAGTTCATATAAAGTATTAAGTTACAAGAATATTGTTAAACACCTAAAAATTGTTTCTTATCGTTTACTCCTCACTTTATGAGCTGAAACATGATTACAAAAACATAACATAAAACAATATTATTTACAGTTATTATTGATCTTTAATGTAATGGCTAATGAGAAAAAGTTACGGACTTACTGCTCGACAGAGGAAGCTCACATTATTTTAAAGCTAACCTTTCACGTACTGAGTTACAAGGAATTTATATATTCGTACAGTTTAAAGCAAAAATACAGTTAAAGATACAAGTACTAATTTCTTTTGAAATTAACGGAATAACAACAATGGACTGAAAAAGAACTACTCTACATAATCGTGTATGCGAAAGAGTTGTATGACCTAACAGGTATAGATAGTAAATGTTGAATATATTTTGACGGTATACAATGTCAACCTCCTGCTATTGACGGTGTTTCTATTCATGCTAAAAGCTTAAAATCAATACAGCCTGGAAATGCAATACGCTTATTTAGAGCAGCCATCTTCGTACAGACTATATTATATCGGGTCATTCACTAGTATTCATTTACATTACAACTAACTCGAGTAAGGTATATACGCTCTAGCTAATTATGAAAGTGATTTTCTGTTCTATCCAGCGGAATTAATTCGTTTTCTTGATGAACTTATACTTATTACAAATTAAATTATCATTTGGGGAGTTCAAGCATTATGACGGTTCGGTAATTAAAAGAATATGATTGTGGGAATAAGCATGACAACCAAAAGTATTTTTTCCATCACTAAATTTTACGACTGAGGTATTACACATTGTTAACTATTGTTTCTAAATATACGTTACTGTAAAGTTACCTGCAGAACTACAACATACTAATTAGTTAACCCTAATACACTGTTTCAAAACACATTCGACTTGCATTACTATATTGCATAGCATTTCATAAAAACTTTTCTGCACACGATAAACGTAAATAAAAAACTTTTGAAACTTCCCAAAAAATTCATATTTTCCTCCTCTAAAGCCGACTTCATGCTGTTTCTTCGTCATAGCGAAGTATTAAGAATGATGTAGACTTTTTATTAAAATAGTCTTGAGGGAACCATTGGTTGTATTTCATGGTCCGAATGTTTCTCCCTTTCCCATGAGTGCAATGCGCTAAGAGTAGGAAGAAGTGGAATCCATCTTTCAAACCCAATTGCTCCAAAAGAACTCCTCATGTTACACAGGAAACAAAAACGCTCAGATCAAACCTTTGCTACCAGACTTTTCTTCCCTTGTTTTACTCTCCGATCCAACTACCATTTTTCCTCTCTTTCTTTTTCTTTTCTTTGTAAAGATCGTCACCGGAGGATCACAGAATGAGTAAAAGAATCGGCCAGTGGAACGAACAAAATCCTTCTCACTATGTACAACAACCTAATCTGTTTTTAGTAAAGGAAAAAGAACGAATTTGTTTCCTATCTAACTTTCTGTACTATTAGGGAGTGAAATTTAAGTGAGGGCGTAGGCTTGTATAAATATAGTAGATGAGAAGGGGATAATAGCGCGTGTGTGTTTCGTTCCTGCCATAAAAAGTTGACAGAGGGCTATTTATTTTTATTAGTATCAGGTAAAGCGGTCTCGTGGAATGAGCATTTCCACAACTCCCCCTATGCCAATCATTTATCATCTAAGAGGACTCCCCAACGTCATATCCCTATTAGTCCCAACCTAACGATGCCAACGAAAGTTATTGATTCGCACTAAACAAGTTCAGATATATGAACAGTTTCACCCTTGTATACTGCACTACACAAACAGTACATCAAAACTTTTTGAACTTTTGTAGACTTCTTATGACTTATTAAGAGCTCAACTACACGTTTCAAACTTTTCATAGACTTCATTGATGTGTTTACAGAAGTTTTACCATATATTCTTCGAGTGGTATTAAGGCTACATGGTTCATTATTTCCAGAATGTGAAGAAGAATCGCTGTAACAATCCCATTTTGATGCATGTTAAATATAGTAATAATAGAAGCACTACAAGTATTTTTTTTTCTGAGAAGAAAAATAGTGGAATTAAATTTTCCCATCACTACGATAATATTATTTACCATCCAAAATGATATTCTTATATGGAGTAGTTTTCATGGAGTTTCCTGTAAACAGTAAAACAGTCAATATAAGATTACGATTCTGGATCAACAGCAGAAAATATAGAATGGACGACTGTATACAAAGGTCGTAGAACTCAACATAGACTAGCTACTGCAAGGATGAGCAACATCACATTGCACTACATACTATCACATACTACTGATTTTCTGACAGCTTAGCATGCAGATCACACAGAGAAGCGAAATCTTTCAAGTACCTGCCATTGTCAAGGGACAAGCTCTCAATAAATCCTTTAAAAAGAAAGAAAACGCCCCTGTCTACGCTCACGAATATATACTTTAGAATATAGAACATCTTACTGCAGTAAAATGATGGTTGAGAAGTTTTAGACACACAATTCTTACGTCATCATATTATCTGTTCGTGTTAAAGCTTCTTTGAAAATGTTGGAAGAGAAGTATTATCTTTCGTTGTCCAATTGGAGAGAAACAAGAAGCTAAGCCGATCAGAGATAATAAAAGGAATATAATAGCACCTTCCCTAATAAAGAAACATGCAATCTTTCACTCTCGGAGGATTTTTATTGATCAAGTGTCAAGCAGAGAGAAATTTGAACTTTCTCAAATTCAAAAGAGGATAAAAACTTCGTTTTTAATAATATCATCATGTAACACGTCACTTTATTGACTCATTTAAAGAAGAAATTAAAACTTTCGTTCCTCCCTCCCGCCCTCCTTCCAAATCTCATATTTCAAAAGTCAAGAAATTGTATAGAAAAATATTTTTTGTAATGTTCGGGGATAGAGATTTCTAAGTATGAGTCATATGAGGAAATACACGATAAGCATCACATTTAATTCGCACCTGCACTAATCTCCTTATGAGTTATGATATCAGCCAACTGTTAAAGTAATTCAGACTTATCTATATACAGGGACGATACATACATGTTAAAGAAACGTTCCAGAACACAACAACTGAATAACGGATCAGACGAAATTAAAGATCACTACAGTAACTAAGACAATATTTTGTAGGCTACTATGATTTTATAATTATTACAACTGGAAAGTTTTGAATGGTTAATTGATTATTTTAACTAAGCTCTTGGAAATTATCGTTTGCCAATTGCTTCGTAAGAATATATTTGTTTAGGAGAGCATAAGTATATAATTCATATGGTAATAAAGTTTGTTTTCATATTGAATATAGTTAGTTTTCATATAACTTATCATACTTGTGTATCGCGAGATTTCAAAACTGTATAGTTGAACTCAGGCCAACTCTAATCAATTGTATCGAACTCCGATAAACTTTTATTTTAGTTAGGAAAATCGATACCATGGTATTTTTGAAATGTGAATGCCCGATAACACATATTCTACTGCTTTTAAAGTTTGTTATCCTCTCTTATCGGTTATATCATTCTCGCTTCTTATAAAACTTTTTCGCTGAACTTCACAAAGACCTGTCTATAGAATTCCAAATACTAGACGACATTAATTTAAATCGAGATTAATTATGTTCCTCATTCTTAAGAATCTTCCAAAATACAGAATTCTGAATTATTATTAAGTTAATTTCACATTTTCTTATTTGATATGAAAAACCTGTAAACACTAACAGCCATTCGTTAAATTCAGCGAGAGTTAGATTCGTAAAAGGAATAAAAACCTATATAAATGCATTGTTAAACTACTGACCCTAATGTAACAAATCGTAAATAAATAACGACATAATGGCAAACTGCACGAAAGTATTACACAATAGCCAATTCTTATTCTTTTGAATAGAAAATTGCATATATAAAGAAATGCATTGATTTATAACAGACGCCGTATGCTACCGTATATATAAAGATTTTTCAAATAAAGTTGCTAACACCTACTTAATAGCGAATAAGTTATAAATACCAACTATTGATGCGTCTTTTAAGTAGGAAACTTTTACACGCAAAATTCTTCTGGAGACTGATTCTTTTATGTGAAATAACGAAAGGTTTTCTATAAGCTTGGAAAGCGAAAAGAGAAGAGAAACCGAGAATTCTTTGCGACCTCTTACGTAACAGCAGCCATGACAGGAATAAAAGTGATTTACCCACTTTTTGTTCTTTTCGTTACAGGGTGTCACAAGATTAAAAGACTTGGAAAGGTCACAGGGACGTCAAATGCTTTCAAAACTTTGATCATGAATTGAAAATACAGCTAAATCATAATTCTTGGTAGTTATTTATTGATGTGAGAATCAGATATTCTATAGCGCTAATATAATAATGATTCACATTAAATATTACTTTTATATTTTATTTTTATTTGGTTAAGGCATTGAAACAGGTTACTGCATGTACTGAGCAATGTTACTACATTCTTGTGGTAGTAAAGTGAATTAAAATTTTCTGGCTCAATTAATTTACATTTTCTAATTAAATTAAATTTTAGGTTACGTAATTCATCACCTACATATCATAATTTCGTCTTCGTGTTCTGTACTTAATATATTCTGGTATCGATTTACTAAACTTACTAGAAGAAAAGGTATCAGAATTGAAAAGCTTTTCATCTAATTACATCTCTTCTCGAAGTATTCTCTTGGTGTAAAAAGTTTATTCTTATATTTGTTTTGTTGAGATGGAATTAACGTTAAAGCATTGTTTATTTAAAACGATAAGGTTTATAATTATGTTGGTGTAATTATCGGTTAATCTTTCATGGTAAATTCAGAAAAGTTTAGATGGTTAAAACTATTTACCACAAAGTCGTAGATACCCCAAATATACAGTGAATTGATTTCGTTTTCACTCTCACGTATTCATTATATAATTGATTTCGTTTTAGCTCGCACATATTCATATAAGTACTATGGTCATTCAACACTTACCTCCACACATATAAAGACAATAAAAACTTCTCAAACCTTCCCATCAATGACATTCATGTTCTCATGTTATGAAATGTCCCAAAATATATTACACTTGTTAGCAGTATTATAAAGCTTAAATTTTACAGTATGGCACGGATTTTTTTTTTATTCTATATCAATAATATTCGTTGTAGCTTATAATATGAATACGAGTAATTATTATATTTATAAACACGGTTATATTATAATATTACTATAACCTAGAAATCTACTGTATATTACGATCCTGTCTTCACCATTTCTCAATTTTTCTTTTATCTGACATGGTCTCATGTATATATAACTCCATTTGTGGCATTTGAAGGAACTGTGCAGAGTTTGCCAAGTTTTTAGAAAGGAATAAAATATTTGTCTGCTTTTTGCGGTTTGTAAAAAAAAAGAAGATTTTTATAAAATAGGAAAGCATTAGAACGGATGAATGATACTATTTAAATCTATCCTATTGCTAAACAGATTCACAAAAATCTGTGATATTTGCAATGATGGAAATTGATTAGCAACTGGAAATTAGACAAACCCTCCTGATTTCATAAACTTAATGTTTATTCCCATCTATGCCGTTATTATTAGTTTTAATTTTTCATTTTCCATTTTTTTTTCAACATGCATCCCAGTGTGCAAGTGAAAGGTCTCAGTATGTGGTGTGAATTTGGGATAGTAAAGTTTATCTAGATGAAAATCCTTTTTCTCTTGGATATTTATTGACAGCTGTGGGTAGAACACCTATTGCGATGTGGACTTCTTGCTTTCATGCCCAAGGGAACGTCAATTTCTCAATAGTCTATCCAAAGGTTAAAGGAAATGAACTTTCAAAGAAAGCAAATTGTAAGTTTAAGTGTGAGCATGGTAAAGGTAGGGATGCTATGAGATAAAAGGAAAGTGGCTTTTGTTAGTGTTTAGTTTTTACTTCATGAATATCACTGATAGAAGATCAATCTCGGGAAGAAAAGTCCTTTTTAAATATTCATATTGTCAGCAGTGTCCAGCAATATCATGTGTTTCAATATTTGTCAAGTATACGAATGGCCAAATGTTATGCTTTCAATATAAGATTTAATTATGATATAATGTGCTAATTTAATCTCGGTATTAATAGGCTGTTTACATCTGTAGGCAGATCTAGGGGAGAATGAAAACAAAGGTGTGAATTGACGTATGGTGACATTATATGCATTGTCTATATTGACCCCCAAAAAATGTTACCAATTTGGAAGATGCAATTTCTCGAAAACTGTAGCAGCTATATTCATTAAATAAAAAAAAATCGAAAGTTCATATCATTCTGTTTCCAGCAATATATAGTTTTATAACAATATTTATGGGATTATGGCAGTAAACGGCTTTTCAAAGAATAATGAGCGGGAAGTTGTCAATTTTCTGTTCTTGTCAACTTTCGTAGATTTTTTTGGAGAGCCGTTTACGGCCGTAACCCGGTGAGTATTGACATAAAACTATATATATTTCTGGAAACAGAATTGCATGAACTTTAAACTGGTTTTTATTTCATGAATATAGTTGTCATAGTTTTTGAGCAATTGCTATTTCTTAACGGAAAATACAAATTTGTCAATTGCCTCTTTTGACAACTTTCGTTTAGGGTAGATTTTTTTTATCGAGACCGATATTGATAGTAATCCGGCATGTATTATTATAAAACTATATACCATTGGAAAGAGACTTTCGTGAACTTTCAAGTGATTTTTGTCTCAATTAGATACCTGCTATAGTTTTCGAGAAATTTCATTTTCCAAATTGGTGACATTTGTTTTGGGCCACCCTGTATATGATATTGTTCGTTACACAGAATTTTACTTTTATTACCTATAAATAAGTAAAAATCATATTGCATTCTTCTTAAAATTCATACCGGAAAGTATACTATAGTTAAAGGTCTTTATCGAATTAATAATAGTTCGGATAACTTCACATATGTGTGGGACGGGATTTGATTTATAGCTACAGAGCATAATATACTTAGTTATCTAAAAGTACGCAAATTCACGAATGTAACTATGCAACAAAGAGTTTATTTTAAAACTTTTCCAACATTATGTACAGTTTCGTTATCTCATTCCATTGTAAAGTCACTATAATAATATTCAATCTAAACCACGGGTGAAAAAGCTTTGAAAAATACAACCCGCTGAGCCAAAACAATGAATACAGTACGTACATCACAAAAGAGGGGAAAGGATTGCCTCAGAGGAAAATGGAGAGAGAACTCGCCACCATTGCTGCTTTGCTCAGTTAATCCGTTCTAACAAAACCCAACGAGGGAAGAAAAACTCAATAGTATATCCTAAAGGATATGCATTAAGCAATCATTGCTCTCAAAAGAAGAGACTCTAGATCTAGAAGGAACTTGAAATACAAATCGCCTATTTAAAAGTTGAGTTTTCGCCATGAAAATGAGTTGGAAGATTACTCTTTCGTATCTTTTTCGACTTGCTTGGAGAAATTTCCCTTTCACAGCTTAATGGAAAACCGTAATAATAAAATAATAGAACAATTTATCTCTAAAGCGAAAAATGATCAAATGCACTATAAAGTTACTTCAATATTTTGCTGATACTGTCAATTTTAAGTGAACGGTAGTAATAATATTTCTAGACGAGAAAATTATTATAAGTGCAGGGATTCAATAACATTTATGTTTGGTAGTTATGGGCGATATGAGAAATATAATATAATATACGATACATTTGAGAGAACGAAATATGCTCCTTCTCAAACAAGATATAATTGAATTTTTAATATAATTTTACTTTATAGTAATAATTAGCCTATATTATATATTTATTGATTTTCTTTTTATATAACTCAAGAAAATTGAAGTAAAGCATTTCTCTCATTCTCCGTAAATTAAATATCTATAAGAATACCGGTTTCAACATAATGAAAAGACTAAAACTACAAAAGTACCAGCTCAGCTGCGTAAATCACTTTCATGAAACTTCATAACAAATATATTGTTATTTTAATATACATAAATATTAATGAAAAGAACTATAGGCGGCATACAGTTTTCATTCAAATATATAATTTCTCTTTTTGCAAATTGTAATACTACACATTAATGGATATACAATAATTATTGTAGTAGCAATCAAGCAATTATGAAACAGTAATTTTACCAACACAATTGTGAATAATGAATATCAAACGAACTTAATGAACAGTATACTGATTGTACAGTCATATAGAAGCGTTCAGGCTGGTAATATACAGTATATTTATACAATGGAAATTAAATTATATCCATTAAAATGTATGTTTATTCGAGTAATTAAAACAACTTGATTCAATGCCTGTACATTTAATTTTATAGCTAGTTAGTACCTTATGAAGTACCATCAAAGTCATCCACAAGTATTTTCTGTGAACTATGGTAGATAATATTTGCCTTGAAGTCTTTAAAATATATTTGTAAAGTCATACGGATGTTATTTTTTACAGAAAGATCCATGATTACAAATTCTTTTATATATTTTTATATATTGGAATATTCGCTGACGTTATCTGATTAAGACGGTATATTTTATTTGATGTGTTCGCCAGAAAACCAGAGTATACTTATTCTTCTTTACAATTATAAATATTTTCTCGAATTACATTTCCATTCATATATTACAGCTAAAAAAATTGTTTACTGCACTTTTAATAAAAGCTGTCCTATTTATTCAGCAAACTTCACATGGACTATACACTATAGTGAGCTAGAAAAAAAGTGCAAGGAAAAAATATATAGAACGATCGCTACTTTTGTATCTGAATATAAAAATAATGTCATTATTTTTGCTTCTCATTATATATCTGAACTGCCAGGGACCAGGGGATTTTTCCAGCATTGTTACTGCTATTAAAAGTAGTTTCATATCAACTTATTTAATTATGATATTTTTCAATAAAAGTTGTGATCTTGCCGTTCTCATTCTTTAGCAACAAGAAAAAGATGCATTATTATAAACTCTTTAGAATTAAAATAATGTACAAGCACAAATTGCACATCAAACTTATTTACGAGATCTAGTACATAAACATACATATTATAATTTCTTTCGATTATTACTCTCTCAAAGAGTCATGATTTTTTGCAAATTAAATTGAATATAACATTCACATTATCTCATTGCCATATGCAACCATGAGGAAATTTCTCTGTTTTTTATGTATCTTTAATTACACTGTTACAGTATTTGTGCACGCAACAACGCTTTATTCCTTCTGTTTTTATTACAGCGTTATCAGAATTTCCATCTTTTGTTGGTATACTAAAACTCTGCAATCACAAAAAATATTTAGGGGAATAAAGAACGACTGAGAAAGAATCATGATTATTATTTTACCAAAACAGAAGTACTGAAAATATTTCCGATTTTGTATTATTACTAGAAATGAAGCTAATAAGTGTTTTTGTCCATTGCTTTTTCGTAACGAATTGAAACTTTTTATTTAGATCTTAATAACTTGTTAAAAAAAAACAGGATGCAGCATTAAAATATATTTATCATAGTATGTTATTACTGATATAGTTCAAGTACTAAATTTAAAAAGATTAAGTCTGATTTAGTCTAAATTTAAAAAAGATCAACACAAATAACAACCAGTTTGGTTGTTATTTGGCTATAAGATATTCCTTTACAGTAAAGTTATAAAGGCAACAATGATATTATTTAAAATTGTCCTTATGTATTCTAAAACTTTGGAAGTTGATGGGATCGAGTTTCCACAATTTCCTATAAACTTTGGAGCAAAGTTCGACTGTTAGTTGTGCTACATTACGTGTACGTGATGACTGTAAGGTAAACCTGTAGTAGCTTTATTAAATTCACTGTCATGGGTTACTGACTACAGGATATTAATAATAGTATACTTTAAATTAGTTTATTAGGTAACGTGATTGACGTTTGACTTATGGTTGGTTCCGTTTAGTTATATTATTGTTATTGTAACGCGAATGTATTCGTATTTGTTTATTACTATTTTATAAGATCATTTTTAGAATGTGTTGTAAATAAGATTATGTTTATTATCGCATTAAGAATACATTATGTAATCTTAATTCCATCGCTTCTTTATAATTATAAAGACAAATAACTAATAAATACAATACTATTATTGTTTATCTTTCGTTTCGTTATAGCAATTGATAATGTTAGTTTTCTGCGTATGCTCATTTAGCAGGGTGAAAACCAACATGTATACAATTGTACATATCCAAAATTATTCAGTTTAAATCGTCATTGGACTAACTGTAGATTAATTGTTAAAGTTGATATAACTTAGACTGGTTTTATAATATTCCTAGTGTAAATACTATAAAATTAGATTGTTATATTAGTTAGTCTGGTTGTGTTAATTTAGTTTAAAGCTCAAGTACGTTACAGAAATATGTTGTAAGTTACCAACAGTTTTCTTTACTAAACAAGTAACCGGAACTGAGTTATTTGCTCGATATATATTCCTAGAAAAACAATCCCAGCGATCTAGCTTTATATGGACGTTATTCCTATTATTTACTGTATTGAAAATGAAAAAAAAAAAAAAATTGCTCTCATTTCTGTGCATAACAAATTTACCAATAACCAGCACAAACACACGGAATTGTTTCAGATTCCTCATATAAAGAAATGAATATTGTGATGACCACTGTGACCATTCTGTATCCACGTACACCCCACAATAATAAGGAAAACTAACCCTACCCATTATCCATACAACTGGATCTGCAAAGAGGGACAGTGATCAACCGAAGGGCTGTCGATATTATTAAAACAAACACGATTTACTCTACACCTTGAAATCAAATTGATTTTTCCCTTTGTTTTCTCTAGAGCTGATATTTCATCCATCAACTGGCACAAATTACACAAAACAAAACGTGTGTTGGTAGTTAATGGACCCCTGTCTGCTGGAAATGATAAAATAACAGGAATACATAGATAGCTACATGTTATGTTTATGATAAACTTTGGCAAAGAATAGATAACAGAATTACACTTACTAGTAAATATTGTTGTGGTTGTGTAAAATATACCATTGTTGTAACTATTTATTCCTATATCACTTCAAAAAACTTCCTTGTAAGGTATCAAGATATTTAATCAAGAACTAAAGAAAAATGAATTTCTTTAAAGACTACGTTATACACGAACTGATAATCTTTCGTTTTGTAACGACACAATTTAAAATTAAAATGGTACTAATATTTTGTTTTACTGTTATATGGCGCAATATAATTATAAGTTAGTTCGTCATAGGACAGAATTTTCATTTGATTATTATAGTCTGAAGCAATGAAGTGCAATATTATATAAACCTTGATCTGATCTTTATTTTCGTCGTGTCACGGCAATTTTTATAAATCTAGTTTCTTTCATGTAACGTTAGAACGTATACTAAGAAATATGGAGCAGAAATTGAATATTGAAAAATAATTATATGAGTTGACGATTAATTTATAATAGGCTAGTTAACGTCAAATGTTTTACCAAAGTCACATTTTAATTTGAGACAAAGTAATGGAAAGTGATTAAGTTATATCGCAATTTTATACGAAATTTTACAAAAAGTAGACGCTGTATACTTGGTTTACAAAAAAAGAAAAAAAATATGAACTTATTAATACATTATTACCCTAATCAAAATAAAACTATTCGCTTTTTTTTACTGCGTCATCATTGAATACTCCCGAATTTCTTTAATTCTCCTGCAGATCTTGAGTAAAACAAACTGAATTACACTGCCACAATTTCATCAGACAGTATGTAGAATTACAAGGAACACAACATAATCCAGCGTAATTTGCGGTCCAACAAGCAACCTTTTCTTTGCCACAAACCCGGAATAACAACAACGGTGGACAACAATTATTTGAGCTTAATAATTATCAACGTCCCTTTACAGAAGTAAGGGACCCTAGTCCAGAGCACTAAATTACATAAAGGACGGACGAACCTCTTAATTAATGTACGGCCGTTCACTACACTCGGTAATTTCAGAGAAGGATTTCATTTTGAGGGGAAAAGGCTCCTAGCGACGACAGGAGAGTATATTATTTCCTTTACAAGTTAGTGTACCAATACAAACAAAGATAATCCATGACAAACGGTAGAGTGAACGAAAGTAATCAAATAGAACTCATCAAACTAATTTGAGGAAGAAAATTCATTGTTTCACTGTTGTTAATGATGGAAGTATATAACATGTTGGGATACTGTATTTATTATTAACTGTTTTCTAAGAAAGGTTTTTGTTG
>JAQIWE010001724.1:0-14903 GCA_034698565.1 Campodea plusiochaeta
TTGTGTATTTTCTATACAATTCGCAGGCTGGTCAAAGAAAACAAATAAGTCAGCAAAGGATTATCAATTGTTGGAATTTCAGAAACACCCTTGATGGATTAATCGATTTGGTTCTGTAAGATTTTGGAAACACTATAGCTGAGTAATGTTTTAGAAATACTCCTTTTATAAGCTTGCGTATCTGGGCTGTAATAAAATGAAAAAATATTGAAACAAATGAACTCTACTAAAAGAAGAGTAAGCCCTGCGGAGTGTTACGACTGCTTTCTGTAACATAAGAAAGAGAAGCTGTTTCTTTTAGTTTCAGGTATTGCAAACTTCTGTTAGTGGAATATACTTAGAAAAGTTGAAAATTTACTAAATCATATTAGGTTTTACAGTATTGTACCTGGAATTAATATTTATAACCATTTTGTCTAGCCATCAAATAAAGTGGTATGCCTTTTGTGACAACAGAAGAACCTTTTCTCATTACGAGAGTTTTAACATTCTAACAAAAAGGTGGACGAAAGAATCACATCTGTTTTCTATTATTGTAAACAAAACTTTCTCCTGACAAAATCATTACAAATTTTCCTAAGTAGAAAAGGTTCTTATGTTGTCTCATAGCATCGTAGGCTATAAATCTAAGGATAGGAAGACCATGTTACAATTCCAGACATTCGACAATACTTCATAACTATAAAATGTTTTAATGATAAATTATTAGTTATTGGAAGTCAGCACAACTAAACTTTAAATTACCAATAACATTACACGCATTTTTCAATGTAAATAACTACTACCTCAAAAACAGATTTCTTTAAACCAATTTTTTATTCTTTCCAGCTCCGACAAGCAACGACGTTCCCGTAGCCTTGGACTGCTTAGACAGTATCCTAATCAAACGTAAGAAGCGTGTATCATCACAGAGAGTGTTAGCTTTCACTAAGAGATTATGTACATTAGCTGTACAGTTAGGACATAACGGAGCTATTGTTTCCTTAATCATGATTAGGAATATATTGGGGGTGAGTTATTGTACTTAAAATGTTGGTTGTTTACTTTTTGTGTAAAGTTTATGTGATACTTTCAAGTGCATTATAGCCAAGGCTGTTTTTTTTTGTATGACGTGTAAGTTCAGTTAGTAACCAAAATATTGATACCAACAGGAAACTATTGTCATAAAATTCCTAAATTTATTTCTGTGCTCGAGTTGGGGAATGAAAAGAGAGATAAACTCGTGTATTCATTCCCCATTCGAGGATTTGTCCCTAATTTAAATTACTTCGCGTAAATACAAACGTATTGATTTGGCAAATTGATTAAAATTGTTACTGCAATTTTTTTTTACTTAAAATTGATACATTCGATAATAATTGAAAATTTTCATTAAAAATAGCTATATTCTGCCTTCAAAATCTAACGTACTATCATAGCCACAAGTCATGATAGAATCATACAATAAGTACATTATATATTGCATTAATTAAAGCTTAAAAAGAAGTTCTGTTTTATATAAATGGCTGTCACATAACCAGTAAGGTTGGTTCTGACTCATCAGACGGAGGTATTACAAGGTAAAGAACAAAGAAGTAAGATTTCTTTTGAATGAGGATGATGAGGTTGCTCTATTTTAATTTATGTATTAATTCTTTAGTATCTGTCGTTAAATATTCGTTTGTCTTTTGGTATAAGATTTACAGCTTATTGGTAATAGACCAATTGTTCTCCTTTTTGTCTTTTGTGATCTTCCGATTGCTCCGAAACGATTACACAGTTAAATTAAACCGACCTGAGGATTATGCAATTATGTACGAGTGCTGTGTAAATAAAATGGTGTCTTTGAAATGTATTATATTGATAATTATTATAAACTGAAATTTTAGTTGAAAAGGAAGAATTTTCCTAAGCCAAAATAGAATATTTAAAATGCTGAAAACATGGGTACAATATTTAATCACTAATCTTGGTATAGAGTGTTTAAAAAATTCATTTTAGTTTGTATCCGGTCCTGTGTCATTTTTCATCTTCCCCACTTTTAAGGTTTTTAACTCAAATCGACTGAGTCACTCAGATAGTTTCTTTTCTATCTCCTGTCACATATGCAAATACTTCAACATTAGAAGGTATGATGGTGTAATAGTAGAGCAGCTAGGATACGATTATGAATATAATTATGCAACTGTTCGTTTCAGCTGAAGATATCTATATACTACGTAAGGTTTCAGCAGCCTAAGTGCCTAATCGTTTTGAAATGAGATTATTAATTTGTGTTGTTATTGGATTGCTGAATGCTGATAATGTTAAATATTACAGAAGTATGATATTTATTCGTCTAAAATCTGCCAATCCCAATCAACAATTTACCTTATATCTCGTAATAATTCCAAATTTTCAGTAGGATAACTCAACTATTTAAAATTATATAATCATCTTAATTATTTATATTGGTTTTGAAAGTACACACGTATAACAGTTTAAAGTTGAAACAGATTTATATATATATAAATTGAGAATTTCAGTTTATAGGGTCATAAAGATCACAACTGTATGTTTTCTACCAGGAATAAAACTAGGTTGAATCTGGGTTTTGGGATCATGCCCATTGAAAACTGTCTCTTGAAGCTTACCCAAGAAACGTTCTGCTTTCCTTTATAAATGACAATTGGTAAAAAGTTATTGGATGACTCTAACGTTGACAGTGGCTAGAAAAAAATTAATTATTTAAAAATAATTGTAAACATAAAAATTCCCTGTTTCTCTCTCCCTTGAGTAGGTTATTCTCCGTATAATATATTCGTTATAATTATATCTCGTACATTTAATAACCAAAAATCCTTGTATCTTTCTACATGGTTAAATGTTTTGATCGATAGGGAATACCATAAACCTCACATCCGGTACAGGTTGTGGAATCTTGTTTTCCGTTCTTGGATAAAGTGTGGTCAGGGCGTCTACAAGAATAAAGTATTGTTATAGAAAGTGCCTGTTATATTACTGTTTGCAAATAATTATGGTAGCTTTACAACAGTTGTTGATCATATTTTTGTTTTGCCTGGTAACAGGACAAAGAAGGGTAAGTTGTTATTTCCATTATTTTGTGAAAATTATTTTATTTTATTGTAGATCAGTTTAAAGAGCGAACAAAAATAACAACTTTGATTGACAGTATATAACTGGATTGTGTTATTGAAAGAATGAACCATTGTATTTTTTTAGTTTATTGTTGCCAATATCAATTACTTTACCTATAAATTTCGAGAACGAAAACAAAAACAAAGAGCTGATTTCACACCTATCTGTATATAAAGCTGATATTATTTAAACACGACAGCAAGTATAGGATCTGATAATTATTACACGAAGTCCATAACAAAAATGAATTTCATGACATTTTTTCCTTATAAACAGACTTTACATCACACCAGATTTGGTGGAAACTCTTATGGATCTTCTGGAAATGACGGAACGAAAGGTATAGTACTGTAAATCTAATTATTTATATTTTCAATTTAATTTATTCATTTTTTTTTCTTGCAGGGTCATCATGTCAATGTGAAGTATCATCAAGAGTCAGGAGAGTAAGTTATTTTTTTTATTTTTTAATTACTGTTGTGATGTCATGTAACAGAATCTGATCAAACTAAAGTTCTTGAATATCTAAAGAGCTATACGCCCATAACAATGTTTGTAAGAATTAAAAAACAAAAATTTCAACTTCCCCCTCTATTGGAAATGGTGAACATGACTATGTTTGGAACGTAACTTATACGTAAAATACAATTCATGAAAAAATTATAATAAAGCTTGATTCAGACTTGTGAACTGCAATTTTTTTTCTCTGGAGCCTAACATGCAGAGAGTAAAGGTGATTTCTAGATCTGAATAAAATTGTGATATATAGTTTAAATTCCATCAGCTTGAATGTTTCTGGGCTTCTTCAATATCTGTAGAAACTTCTAGTATCGTCATTATAAATATAATTATGATATAACACCAACACATTTATTGTCTGTCGTGCATTTCAATGTACTGCTGAGCAATCTGCTCTGTTTTTATTAAGTTAACTATATTAACTGGTTAATGTCAAATTTATTTTACATTCTTAATCGAATTTGACATTAATAGTGCATTCTGGGCTGCTATTACCGCAAAATTCACTTCAGCCATGTAGAGTTTTCTCACTTGCTTTTACTTATTTTAATTTCAGAATTGTGTGTGGGAAAGCATTGAGGTTCTTGATTTGTACCGTAGTTGTTCTGATCAATTACAAATTGATGATCCATTCTGGTTGAGAGAGCAAGATCCATCAAGTATTTATGGTGGATGTTTTGTAGAAGCTGATGTGGACGCTTTTGAAAAACCTGCAGCAAGACTGGTATTATTTTATACAATAAGTTATACTGTTTATTTTTTCTTTAATGACTTCAACAATGGGAACATAGGATAACAGTAATCCAGTAAAAGTTCCCAGTACTGTGTATTATTCATAGGTTAAAATTTAGTACCGTATACATTTCATTAGAGACAAAATAATTATGATATAAAAGTCACTGATCCATTCAGGCAATTTCAGTAGTTGGGGAAAAAAAAGATATTCTCATGTGTAATACCACAAGAGATATGAGTATTATCGAAGATTTGCATTTTGTTTACAACAAGAGGTATAATCTAGCAATATCACTCGTGCCCCCGGGGGTGGGGGGCACGAGGGGTATTGCTTGGTTACACCTCGATTTGTCAACAATAGCAAATCATTGATAATACTCACAGCTCGCGGGGTATTCAGTGAGAGTGCTGATTGGCTGTTTAATAAAAATAAAAATTACTGATTGGCTAAGACTGTCAGAAAAAAAGGAGACAATCTAGAGTGAAATTCTCAGGTAAACATATTTGATCAGTTATAAAATAATGGTAAATTATTGTCTTTTGAGTTTAAGATTACAACCTTCTTTTACACTTATATAGCCATACTAATATTTCATTAAATTATTATTTAGAAGGAGCAATTTATAAATATTCATTTTAAAAGTCCAACAGAGGATTGACTATTTAAAGTAAATATGCTTTGTTACTTGTATTCTTCAATTGAAGGTGAAGAACTTGTTAACTGCTACTGCAATTAAAATGGCTGACGTCAATATAAGAAATTTACATTTATTTTTATGGAAATTTAAAAATACATGTTATACTTCCTTTTTCCATCCAAACAATACAATATAATGACAGTCCGGTGAAATGTGTATAGCATACACGTCCTTCAAATGACATTAATGTAGCTAATACAAGACTCTTAAGAATTGAAACCGGTTAGCAGTTAATTAACATATTGGAAAATTAATGGACATAATGTATATTTTTCTTCTAAGAATAACAACTTATAATAATTAGTAGTTGTCAGACTTTATTTCAATACCTGTAATGTTATCCCATTTTGAAAGAACATCATAGATTTTGCCAATGAAATCCGGTGTATGTTAGATACTTGAATAACTGAATAAGGAGAGCAAGTCTGATGCTGATGAATAATACATAAAATTTTGTAACTTTATTCTGAAAACTCGATGATTCAACGGAAAAAATATAGTTTTCGATATATCCTCGCAGAAAAATGTTTCCTTTATATTTTCATTCTTGTCGACCAAAAATCTATATGAATTAATAACTATTTAAACAAATATGTTATTTAATAGGTTTATGATTGATTGAATCTGATGTAGTTTTGGTAAATTTATTTCAATTCAGGCATATAATGTTTTTCTAACGTTATTTTACAATTATTTATTTCAGTGTTGGTCTAACTGCGTTTGGCGAGAACTTGATCTGGTAAGGAGAAATTGACAAATGGTATATACAAAATATTAACAGATGGCTGCAATTTCTTATGATTTAGTCATCTGCTAATTTTCAAGTAATTGGTTGCATGTTTTCAGTTTGTGTTCAGATTTGTCATTTGTGAAATAATGCTTTCATCAAATGTACACACTCGACAGAGAACCTCTTAGCTGACTCGTTACTCTGATTTTACACTACTGAATATCTATACTATGTATTCTAACATTCTTGAATTATAATGTAAATGTATAGTTTAGTATTGAAAGAGGGGATCCACAAGATATAAGTTATGATTCTGACAGAAGCAAGTTCTTAGGTCGTCTTAGTCGTTGTTCATATTTATGGAATGGAAGGAATTTTCCAATTTTGGATAGGTTTTGTGTATCAGTTATATTCTTTCTCTATAGCATGAATCTAATGATTCGAAAGACAACTAACTATTGTAACATAATAAAGAAAGAAGTATTATATTATAATTACCTAAACAAAAAAACTAAAACCATTTATGAAAGATCAAGTGACAGGCTTCTAAGTGTCTTTGTTTTATGTATTACCTTAAAGTTATTGTTAATATAAGTTCAAGTAATGATTTTTAGTAATTTTAATTGCAGTTAACGGAAAAAAAAACACTTCGTAAAAAAGCAGGAAAGGTGTGATGTCATATTTCTCCGAGAGATTTAGTACGAAATCGGAGAATAATCGTCAAGAGCAGGTAATTTGAAGCTTAAATTTTACTTCTGGTATGAATATTAATGCAGCAGTGTAAGATAAACAAGTTTTTCTCTGGATTCCGCAGATATATCCCGAACGCTAAACTTTAGATAACAGTGTGACGTCATCAATATTCGAAATCAATGAACACTTATCGTCTTGCAGCTGCAGTTCTACAAGGAAATTGTTATATTGAAGTTGGTTATGTATTTAATATGTTCTGACGATTATGTTTATAGTAAAATATCACAAAATATGGTTTAGCATTCACTTGATCTTTAATAATAATTATAGAAACGATGTTACGTGATCTGATTAATGGGTAATTGCAAAAACAAAAAAATCTAAATCAGACTAAAGTATTCTTGCTCTTCCAAGAGCTAAAATAAACACTGCTGGAAATATGCTTTTTGAAATTTGGTGAAAAAAGTGAAAGAACCTGCTGTACGACGGAGTTTCACAAATCTTCCATAAAAAATTAATTCTTCTTTACCAATACTTGTTTCAAAAGTGGTTGGATACTTGGATTGTGCAAATCAGTGTTATTACTGGCCGATGGGCTGCGCTCTGTCAAAAAAAAAAAAAAAAGTGTACACCGTACTGCGGGGGTCGACAGATTGTACACTTTAGCTGTACATCAGCGTACTGTCGCCTCTGTGCTAGTTCTATTGGGAGATAAAATACTATAGTATGGGTGAAATTTAATTTCTTAAAATTAGTTAATTCATTTGAAAGATTTTTATTTTGCTGTATTCGTTTTTACTGATGTTATTTTTCTTATTAAAAGTTACTTAAAATTCAAGAAACTTTAACGAGTGTGTTACTGAGAAAAAGAAAAAAAAAGAGAGAGAGAGAAATTAATATTAATAAGGTAAATTCTGTTAAAACTTAAAGCATCCTGAAATCGAAGAAGTCATCTTAAATTGGAATATGTTTTCGGTGATGGAAATGTTAAGTTTGAAATGTCGTTTCTGCGGAAGTTTATATAAACATAATTATAATTCATAATATTCTGTAATGTTCCCACATATATCTATATTTTATGCTCTAATTGCAGTTTAAACGTCATAAAGAGGAAGTTTCTCCTAAGAAAATGTCAGCATTCGTTGATACTCAACTGAAGGGAATAGGAAAAAGATTGGCTGCAAATCAAAAAGAAGAACTGGAAAGATGTATAAACAACAACGCAACAATTGCCGGTTCAAGAAGTAAGTAAACAGGAGGGGGAAAAAATAGTTATGTTATGAGCTTCACAATATATAGTGACAAAGTATAATCATTATACACTGAGGATTTTGCATCACAATTTTCTTAAAATGAAGTAGCAGAATATATTTTACAAAATATAAGCAATAATAGCGTAGCCTATATTATGTATAAGGAAAAAAACTAAAAAAAGGCATTTCACACGAATTTTGACGTCATCATTTGGACGTGGATATTATTTTGTAATGAAGAAAAATCCTGAAATACGTTCAAACATCATAACATTATAATTGTCGAGTCCCTCTAAAATCATATGTTTT
The DNA here is from genome assembly GCA_034698565.1 of Campodea plusiochaeta. Classification (NCBI taxonomy): domain Eukaryota; kingdom Metazoa; phylum Arthropoda; class Diplura; order Rhabdura; family Campodeidae; genus Campodea; species Campodea plusiochaeta. The sequence goes on from JAQIWE010001724.1 coordinate 8,055, forward strand.
GCTTACGTACAGATCGGGGGTGAGCCTTTTTGGAGAAAGACCCTAAAAATCTGATTGTGTCAAACTATTAGTGAAAAGATTATTTAAAAATTTCCCAAGCTGTTTTCAACAATAATTTATATATATAAAATTATATAGATTTATAGAAAAAAAAAATCTAGATCGTTGTAGGTCTAAAATAAAAAAAAATCATTACTATAAGAAACGATTAAATTGATACCTGACCTAAAGTATAGCTAGGTTTAGGGGAGAGTGGAGCACAATGAGACGCAAAAGTTGTTCTGCATTGTGGAAGAGTCATTTTGACTGAAAAGTGAAAATTATCAATACTGGGTTGTAGCCTCATATCTCAGCTACATTGTCAAAAATATTTAGGCAAAAATAGGTTCATTCATCTGATCTCTCGACTACACCCCATATCAAACAGATTTAAATTCGTTATTTCAATTAGAAATGCTTTTGTAAATTAATTTATTTTCGTCCATTAATGTACAGATAATATGAAATATATTAGGAAGTTGAAAATTGTATCATTTGATGCCCCGTATTATTCTATTTATAAAAACATAAAAATATGTAATTTTTCAACATTTAAAATTTACTTTACATTTCTCCGTCTCACTATGCCCCTTTCAAAATTGTCTCACTGTATAGACTAACAGATTTTTTCAGAATTTTGAGGAATTACATAACAGCTGCTGATAGTCTCAAAAGTTTGTTAGTGCAATTCTAATGGTTTTTGCATCCTCATCAACGATGCAAATAATCAGGCTCGCTTGAAAAAAATCTATTGATTTAAAAAAAGTTTTACGACCTTAGAAAAAATCTAGTTCGGTCGTAAAAATACTAATAGGCCTTTATAACTCGCTTTCCTGGGGAGGCAAACATATGAATTTAGGATTAGACGACGCACATATGGATGCTCATCTGATACATTTCTAGAAAATCAAAGGGGTGAGAGAAATTCCATTTGTGTCACTGTGCCCCATTCTCCCTATGAATATTGTATTACCAATATTAACCTGATTAAAAATATATAAAGATTTCAAAATTTCAGTTCTAAGAAGTTTCTGTTCATGAAAAAGTACAAAAATATTTGGTGCTGACAAATTGCATGAGTGAAATAACACACAAAAAATCTCAGAGAACGTATTATTAGTTTTCAAGAAATTGTTTACTTCTTCCTGAAACAATATTTCAGACTTCAAGTAACAATATACCGTTTTGATCTTTTGTTCAAATGTTCTGAAACTGCGCTATAATATAATCGATTAATTAATGTTAAAGTAATTGCAGTAAGCAGTCACCTTAATAAATTCAATGTATTTAATTATTGCCTTCACATTGTGTCATTGACAACATTCGTTTTTTTAATGAATGATAGAATTTTTAAATGTGTTTTCATTATATTCGTATTTTGTAATAATTGGTAAAAATGATCTAATACCTTCTGTTGCTGTTTCAGGTCATTGCCAAGCAGCTTTCAACGCTCATTTGTGTTGGTGGTTCACTGTATGGAGTACTGTGAGTTCAGATTATTATAGGGTGTTCAAAATAACTACACCACATTTTTTTATCATAAATAAGTTAATAAAAATCATTGAAAATTAGTAATTTTTTGAACAACGTAATAACCATCAGAAAATGATTTGAAAGTGATCTCGGTTTTGTCAGAATCTCATCTAGAAGTAACACCACAAAATTAAGAATTATCCCACTTCTTCATTGAATTTCAATAAAACTATTCAAATCCCTTTAGGATTTAGAATAACACAACGAGTGAGTTTTATATTTCATTATATTTATCTCTTTTATATAGCTGTTTCATTCAGAGAAATATCTTGTTCATTCAGAAGAAATGAACAAGATCCAGTAAGTTTGATCACTGGCAAATGTGGCAGAGATAAGACATCCTTTACTAAGTCGACAGTAACTATTTTGGAATACATTATCTTGTTCTATTAATTTATGCATTGTGCTTTTAATTTCATTTTTAATCCAGATATATTTGTTCATTATTGTTCGGACAATCCTCGTACAGTTAACGAAATCGATTATTCTTAATGTATTTTTTTTTTCAGGTGACAGAAGAATGTATGCAGGCTGCTTGCAAGTGGATAAAGAAATAATATTCACAGCCATCTTTTTTACACTACCAACGATCATGACCTCTGATTTATCTCTGTTAACATATTTTATACAAAATTGAGTATAAACCTCATTATAATTACTTGCAAGAAATAAGCTTATCTATATAAAATTATTCAAAAATAAAAGAATTCTAGCAGTTTTTTTTGCCAAGTTTTATTTGTAAAATAATAAAAGTGTATAAAATTAGATTGGGTCAATTCCTTGCTAGCCTTAATTTCCGAAGGAAAAAAAGGCTTATAGGACGATCATGTCTTTCCGTCCCCCCACCCTTATCTCCGTAACCGCTTGTCCGATTTTCACCAAAATTTCACGATATATAGTGCATACCCTCAGCATATTCGGAAATCTGTTCAAATCGACCTAAGTTTCGGATTTCGTGTTTCATCTTCAGGGTATTTTTATGTTTCATTTGATATCTCTGGAACCGCTAGACGGATTTTTACCAAATTTTCAGGATTGTACCTGTATTGTGATACACAAAAAGTTCCATAGTCAAAAGTGACCTTGGTGTCGATTTTTTTTGTTTCCATCTTCAAGTCAAAACTTTAACTCTTATTTTCTCCGGAACCACTGGACCGATTTGTGAAATTTTCAAGATTGTAATATTTTGTACACATGAAAATAGTTCCGTCATCAAAACAGTCCTAGGTTATTTCGAATTTAAAATTTACATCTTCAAAGCTCCGATTTGTTTCCTGATTTTGTCCGGTACCGCTTAGCGAATTTTAACCAGATTTTCAGGATAGTATCTGTATAGCCATATACAAAAAGTTCAGTAGTCAAAACTGACCTTGGTTTCGATTTGTCTTCGTTTACATCTTCAAGTCAAAGGCTTTAACTCTAATTTTCTCCGGAACCACGGGGGGATTTTACTGAAATTTTCAGGATTGCAATAATTTGGAGACATGAAAAAAGTTCCTTTGTCAAAACCGACCTTGGTTTCGAATTTAAAATTTACATCTTCAAAGCTCTGATTTATTTCTTGATTTTCTCCGAAACCACTTGGTGGATTTCAACCAAATTGTCAGGATAATATCTGAATAGCCGTATAAAAAAGTTCAGTAGTCAAAACTGACCTTGGTTTCGATTTTTCTTCGTTTCCATCTTCAAGTCAAATCTTTAACTCTAATTTCCTCCTGAACCACTTGGCTGATTTTATAGTGAAATTTTCAGGATTGTAATAGTTTGTATACATGAAAAAAGTATCTTACTCGTTAGTCAAAACCGACCTAGGTTTCGAATATAAAAATGTCATCTATTCAAGTACAGTATTCCAAATTGTTTGCTAATTTTCTCAGAACTCACTTGCTGATATTAAACAGTCTTGTAAAAATGTTCAGCATTTGGAATTTCTAACTTTTTTTAAATTTTGGATGTATGAAAATACTGAAATCCACACAAAAATATTGAACAGTGGAAATTTGTTTCCAAGACCAAGACTTTCCCAAGTCTTGGCCTTGGGTGTACCAGTCTTGGTCTTGTACAAGAGTCTTGGGCCTAGGAAATTCCCCGAAATTTTTAATGCATTGTTACAATATTTTGATTAGCATTACTTCATGTGTATGAAATTAATTAATAATATACAACCTAATAATCCTAAAACCATTATTTATTTATTTATAATATTTTTTTATTCCCAAGACTCAAAAGTCTTGGTCTTGGGTTAAATTCTTGGTCGTGAGATATGATACTATAAAACTTAAATAAGTGTTTCATGCATTAATCCTCTTTTGCCATACGTATCACCTTACATGTAACTTTTACATACGAATATTCCCAAAAATAAGATTTATTTCTTCATATTTGTAATAAACACCCAAAACTAACCCAAGAGTCTTGGTCTTGGGATAAAAGACTTTTTGTGTCAGGTCTTGGTGTGCAATAGTCAGTCTTGGTCTTGTACAAGAACCAAGAAAGTCTTGGTCTTGTCAGAAACACTACCTATATTTTTTTTTTAAATCATCCACTATAGTACCCCTTATTTATTAATTTTTGTTTACATTTACATGAATTACATCGATTTAAACTAACAATTGTAAAAAAGAGGTTAAATTAACCTTTTTTATTGATTCTTGAATAAGTAATTTCACTTTCTATATTGATATCGATTTAAAATTAAATTTCTCTCGACAATTTAATTTGCCGAATGTGCATTCAAAATTACAGACCAATCGTGCAGTTTTTTTTGGCCTAATTTTTTAATAACAATAATTAATTACAGCACTTCCGGTAAAGATATCGACTTGAAATTAAATTTCTCTCGACAACTTTGTTTGTAGAATATGCATGCAAAATTGCAGATCAATCGGCGAAGATTTTTTTTTACTTTTTATATACCACTTCCGGTAAAGATATCGACTTGACTTTAGGTTGCACTCGACAACTTTGTTTACAGAATAGGCCTATGCATGCAAAATTTCAGATCAATCGACCAAAATATTTTTACGATATTTTAATTATAATTAATTACAGCACTTCCGGTAAAGATAAGAACTTTAATTTAGGTTTATGTCGACTACTTTGTAGATTATGTAAAAAATTCAGCCGATCTGGCCGAACTGGCTGTGTTACATGCGGACAGACAGACGGACTGACAAACACGGCGATTGTAATGGGTGCATTTTCGCAAAAGTTGCGAACGCAAAAAATGATACGCGCTTCGATACCATTTACAATGGTTCAATGTATCAAGGTAGTCAAATTCACTACCTCGTATAGAAAGAGTTCTGGCATACGCGTAATAAAATGATTGACACCAACAGATGACAAAAGACCAAAGTATGCTATAGCTAATTGTGTGCTGTGTGCTCAAACACACATAGAAAAGATAGAATCGATTTTAAACCATCGCAAAGACTGCAAAATAATGTTAATAACCCAATTCCATCGTTCGTAGACGTCTGCATTGGCGCAGACTCCGCGGGTTTAACAGGTGCACGCGTACCCGTGCGCAAAATTCAACGGGTGCAATGCACCCGCTGATTTGCTTGGCCCCAATAATATAAAACTAACTCTACTCTTTTAATTCTCACATTTAAAATTTATTCCCATTAAATCATTCCAGAAATGTTGAATTTATTATAAATTTTTTTTTTCTCTATAAAAGGATTTAGCAAAATGAAAGAACGGAAAAGTGAAATTTTGGAATTTCCCTCATATTCAAAAGAAGTCAGAAGTCTAAAATTATACCTTTGCTGATTTGTTTCGTTTTAGAAACTTTGGATTTTTTTCAGTTTGACATCTAAACCGGGTAAACACAATTATATATTTTTTGAACGTTTTATTCATAATGATATTCAGTGGTGTAGCAAAGGAGAGATTTTGTAAGTTATAACCACCACAGACGAAGATAAAAATAAAAATTACACTAAAACAATGATTAACAAGTGGAATTAAACGCTATTAGTGTTAATAAAGATGTGACCATACAGACTAACGCTTTTATGAAAACATTTAAAAAATGAAACTTAAAATTGACACTAATTTAGAATTTGATTGTTTTATAGTTTTCTATACATGTCTTTAACAGTTATCGGAATATTATCGATTCGATATTCGTCAAAGTTCGATCGATCGACTCGAAAATTAATATGTGGCATGACAATATATTACTAAGAACTTTTATACCTACAGATGTGGTTGTTGTTCGATATATCGACTCTGTCGCATTTTAAAAATTGAACCATTTTCGGAATCAGGATAAAATCGTCCTTCGAATGAATATATGATTCCCTATACCTATCTCGTGCCGTTATCGGATTTATCGACTCGATATTCGACAAAATTCGATCGATCGACTCGAAAATGAAAATATGAGCTTGAATTATTTTTCTGAGAATTATGTCTGTATACTTCCCTATACTTATCTGTAGCCGTTATAGAAGTTATCGACTCGACATTTCTGAAATTTCGATCTATTCTATATTCGTCGAATTTTCGGTCAAATTTTAAAAATTGAATCATTTTTGGAATTAGGGTAAAATCGCCCTTCAAATAAGTATATACTTACCTATTCCTATCTCTAACCGTTATCGAATTTATTGATTCGAGATTCGTCAAAATTTGATCAATCAACTCGAAAATTTCAATGTGAACTGGATTATTTTTTTAGATTATTTTCTATATACTTCCCTATACCTATCTCTAGCCATTTAGGATACCGAGGACAATAGATGCTTTCTGTGCTTCGCTGCAGGTCGCATCTAAAAACAGTGAAAATTAGGTAGACTTGTGAATGATTATGTTTCGGAATTCTGGTTACACGCCTGATGATATTGCGCCAAATAAAGATATTGAGAGTTTTAAGAATGTATTAAACAAATACTCTGTCAAAAAGAAATAATAATTAACTTTCTTTATAGAATCAATAGATAAGTATTTTAGTTAGAATAATGTGCACCTTTTATTATGACCTATTACATGAACAGACCTCATAAAACGCTAAATTAAACCAAGATAATAATTATCAATGAATGATTAAGAATATAAAATTGCACTAAAAACACCTGTACCTATATAGTGCTTTGATTACTGATGCTGATGATAAAAATGTTTAAAAAAAACGTCAAAATGAAAGTTGCTAATTTTATGTTAAAAATAATTATACCAATTTAATTATGCACCCGTAGACTTTTTGGAAAGTCGCGCCTGATTAACAAAAACTTAAGAAAATTATAGTAAAAGAAAATATGGCATAGC
>JAQIWE010001725.1:0-14900 GCA_034698565.1 Campodea plusiochaeta
ATGACTTTGATATTACAAAAAATGAGTTCATAAAACGTTTTTCGTCTCTCCTGAACAAAATGGTTTTTGGCGCTTACACCCTTATCCCTTTCCACCGTCGATTTTTTTACTGCTTTAGAAGAACATTTCTGGGTTCTATAAATATATTAATGTTCTTCTCTTCCAATTAATGTGTTTTACTGGAACAAAATGAAAACCAGTAAAAGCTGGATCTGTTGTACACAGTGCCAATGACTGCCAGTTAACTAAGTTACTCGCGCTTATCAGGAACATTGAAACTTTCTTTATTTCTTTTCTGTATAGTTGTTTTATTTTCAATTTTTTAAATGAATTAATCCCAAGTAATTGGTGCTTGAAAATGTATACTGTGCATCTTCAAACTTTCAGAATTAATGGTTTTCTTTTAAATTTCGTTATTTTGGCAATTATATGTTTCCTTCTGATTCTAGAAACCTATTAATTGTCGTTAACCATGTTAAACTTTATTTAATAAAACAAATGTAATTACAATGTCTAGACTGAAACTGCTTAATAATACAATATATATTTGTAGAATGAACTCAAAAGGAATATGTTAAAGTAATAATAGCACATCAAACCCATAAGTTGCAAGCGTGTGTGCGTGTCAGGTTTTAATCTGCATAAATATTAATAATCAAATCACGCAACTAAAATTTAGCATAAGAAAATCCTATTGAAAAATATTATTCGAAACGGAAGATAGAAATCTATTGGAATTATTCCCATCTCTATTTTGAGTGAGGAAAGGGGAGGGGTTGGGTGAGTTAAAAAATGGCTGGGCAACACAGTATCTCCTTTCCGCCATAAGTCATTGTAATAAGGGTAGATAGGCAGAGGACACTTGCTTCTGCTTTACTTAATGCCATTCTCATGTTCCAAAGCATATATTTTTTGTGTTAAAATAGACGGGCACCAATATTTCACGTTTAGTGAAAAGTCTCTCCTTACGTTTTATATTGAGAAAAATTGACAGTTTCGGAGATTTTTTTTACCCCGCAAGATGGGGTGTTCATTTTTCAAACCGAAATGAGGTTGGTGATGAATCATTAGAGGGAGGACGGTGTAGTTAGTGACCTAACTAAGTGCAGTAATATTGGAATATGTATTAAAACTATTTTTTGTTGTTCTTATCGCAATCAAAATTACTGTATAAATAAGTGCTCGATAAACAATAATTACGTCGATACACGTAAACGAAAAATTTTCTCTGGCGAGTGGTGAAGTAATGTTCTAAATTCTAACTAGCTGCATGTATAGGTAACTTGTATAACGTCAAAAAATGGTTCAAAAAGATTCAAATAGTCTGTTTACACTTTACAAAAATCACAAAACTTCTGAAGAACGAGCTTAGTTCTAATGCAATAATAATAATCTGAAATAAGAGTAAGTGTAATAGTAGCTTTAAATCATATGGTATAGAAAATACGAACTCAGCATATTCGCTGCTATAAGCAACTTTCAAATGTACAGTAAGTTGAAAATGCTAAGCTATCATCCAATAGCAAATGGAAAACTCTGAATTTTATAATAAAAAAATTCTATTGCTGCTAACGTCAAGATTCTATCTGATAAAAAAATAAGATAATATTCATTTTAAAGGTATTGTGACTATTTGGAATTTTCAACAGGTTTGTTAAGTTATAGACATAACATCAATTAATTCCAAAAACATCATATTAAAATTATTATTCATCACATACTAGAACCAACATGATCCCAGTATCTGCTCTCAGCAAACCCAGATCCTCAACCCGCCACTGTCACTGGTGCTGGTAACTGTACGTTGGATGTACATTGATCTTTGGAGCAAATTGATTGAACGAAAGTAGAAAAAGTAGAGTGAAGGAGTGAGAGAGAGAAGTAATTTTGGAGTTTTTCCTGGTTTTACCATTTAGAGGGATTTCGTTCGACAGCACAGCATGTGGTTTATGTACTTGTGAGAAATTGATGATCGCGTGGAGGAAGATTTCTTATTAAGCGTTTGGGTGAAGTTTTTAAACCACCAGTGCTGCGATCTAGATGTCAGAGATAGAAGAGTGATAAGAAAAACTGGATTCAAAATATTCTTTTTTCTTCTTCTTCTTTAATTTTATATTTTATTTTTCACGTATTTATATCATTCTATTATACAAGCCCAGTATCCACGGGCGGGCTCCGCCCTGCTATAGAGCTTTACCAGAAATTGGCCCATAGAAAAATAGTTGATTTGTTACAAAAAGTAATAGACATAAAAATATGTGATAAAATAATGTTCTTAAAGTTAATATAATTATGTTTCCTCTTATATTTATTACTTAAAGTACTACATGTCAAAATGGATAATCACTAACATAATTATATATTACATCTTTAACTTAAGTATTAGGTCACGTTCGCATTTAAAAAATAGATCATTAATACCAATAGACTTAACAGTTGAAGTAATTTAAGGGATCCTGAATTTTGACAATTAAACCTAATATTAAGCAAATAAACATTATAAAATTGTACTTAAAATATATACTAAGGAAAAAAAACATAAGTAGAGACCTGCAGCATTTACATTAAAAGATATGTTTTCATAAAACTAATGTACAAAAAACTTTCCAATTGAAACATTTTTAATAAGGTAAATTTTTTGAAGATACTGTAAAGGAAAAACTCAAATATGGCAATATTTGCAAAAGGAAATTCATAAAATTCACAGATCTTTCCTTGCTCAATCCCATTTAAAATAGCAGAAATAATATTTGAACACCTAATAATTTTAAATTTGTTTTATGTACTATAAAATAATCCGAATTATATTGGCCCAACTCTGAAATGTCTATGGCCCGTCCAATGAGTTTAGCTGGCTACGGGGCTGTGTTATATACTGTAAGTAACTTATACTGATGAACATGACTTTATACGTATAATACGAATAACATTTGATAGATTAATTGACATTAGTCGACGCATAAGACAAAACTAAAAACAATATTCTACTGAAAGAAATTTTTATAACAGATATACTATGTCGGCTAAAGCTATTCTTGTAACTGTAATAATTTTATTGATCATAGTAAGTGTACAAACTTAAAACAATTTAGTGACAAAGGCGGTTGTACAAATATACGACTTAGTTTTAACAACATGCATTGAGTAGTTATGTTGACATTTTGTTTTACTCTCATCTAACTTTCTAAACGTGCAATAATACATGTACTGTACAACAGCATTCCTGTTGTTTGCCGAAGTAATCAGATTATGAAAATTTGATTGTACTGCATTTTCAGTAAACACAGTGTAAATAATAATGAAAATTATATGAATATTCCAAATCCTGTGAAATAAAATTGACGTTTTTTATATGTACTTACTTTATTTAAAAATGTTTAGCCACACTATTTTCGCTGACCATTCTTTCGTTCTGACGTTCTGTTGTATTTTAAAAAAATAATAGTAATTTTGCATAAGAAATAACTTCCAACATTAGGACAATCATGAAATTAACAATCTGCAATGTTTCTCAATCAGTGAGTATTTTCACCATGTCACTTCTATTTTAAACTGGCAGTATTGAAGTTATTTGACCGCAAATAATGAGCTGAATTACAGTATTTCCTGAGTTTTATTCACTACATGTATATGATGATTCATACTATATGTATGCGATAATGATCCACCACTAATCCACGTGTAACAATTACATTTAATCTCCAAAGCAATTTAAAGTTGATGTAATCATGTGAAATCATTATGATGTTGCGGTTCTTCCATTATTTAATAGTTAACATTTTTAATGTATTTGTTTAATATTTTAATATGTGAGTTACTATTATTATACACACAAAAATATATCGTCAACATTATTTTTTTTTTGTAAATACATATATAAAAAATATCTCGACAATAAAGTCTAGAACAATTCATGTGCAGTAATCTATTAATTTTTACTCCAATTCAACGCTCTTCCACACTTTAGCTCTGAGAACGATTATTATGCAAATCACACAACTGCTGATATTTTAGAAGTAAATTACTGTAGCAGTATAGTAAATAAAGAGATCTTGCAATAATTCATCAGGTAAAGTTTTTCCACTATATTTGGGAAAACATCTCATCCTGTTCTCAACATTTCAATGAGATTGTTTTACTTACAAAGTCACACTTCTGCTATAATCAGAATATTTTGTTTCTTCTATTCCTTCATTTTCTTTTATTACATGTGTCCGTATTCTTCCGACGTTTAGTTCAAAGATGCTGTACGGGTCAAATTATGATAAGAGGATTTTATTGTACTTGATGTTAACAAATTCAAGTTAATTATTTTGTACACTTAAAAAGAAATCATTTTCATTTGGATTTGTTTTGTATTTAAATTTTTTCATTTTTTTATACAGTCTAAAATATTACAACTTATTTGTTTTCTTTGTTGTAGAAGTTACATTTCTTTATACATGTACCCTGTAAAATGAAATTGTCTTACGCAATGTACTTAAGTAAGACATTTTCATCGCATATGTATTGTAATGCAAGTCTAGAAAGTAAAAAATGATTTTAGTATTAATAGTACAAGTTAAGAAATATCTCCATATTAAAATAATTACATCAAATGTTCCTATAAGGTTCATCTGACTGTAATATAATTGATATGAGCATCACTTACATAATAACTCCACTCGTAAATCATCCCATCTATATAATAACGTAAAAACTTTCGAACAGCGTCATACTTCACAAACCCTTCAAATTTCATTAACAATTTTTCCACCCTACCACCCCGTCATATACGACCTACCCTTCATACTACTGCTATCTTCACTAACACCATTATCAAAAACAGTGTCAAGTAAAATTAATAAAACGATTTTTTTAACGTAACTTGTCAGTTTTTTGGCGTCCGCTCACAGTATACAGAGGAAGATACCGTTGATAAAAATAACTGTCACGGCCATTTACAGCATCCTCTACTTTCTGCCTTCCCAACAGATGAAAATTTTACAGGATGTATGCAATGTTTATAAATAGCGTCGTTGCAGACTGACGTGTAGTATGCGATATCATTTGGGACTTGAATTATTTACTTGACTGCATAAGCTGCTTCGTAAATTATAGCTAAAGTTCGCCATTATGATTTTAAAAGTGTTTACAATCGTTGTATTGGCTAGTTATTATTTTATATAGAACATCAGGGATTGTTTTTCACGGATTAAAATTTAATTCATGAGTGTTAGTAGTGTTTTTGTTTAGGATTTCGTTAATGATGTATAGTCAGAATAACAGCACTAATACGAGAACTTCATATCGTTAATTTGTTAAAAAGATTATTTTACAATAACTGCTATGAGTTCTGCTTCTTGCTTGCGTTATTTGTTAATGGGAATAATTATATTTAGCATTATTATGTAATAATTTATTATAAAAATGAATCAATTTTATTACATTATGTTGAAGTATTACGAGTTATTTACTATTATAATAATCAGAGGCAACGAAGGTTAAACTCGAAGATAATTGACTAACTTTTAAAAAGTGCTAAATGAATAAAGTGATTGCAAAGATGTTGTGGTAAGTAACTCTAAAGCTGTAACAGCACAATATGGAAAAGAAAGAACATCTATAAAAAAGAACCTTATTCTCTATAGTCATAAATCAAACAAATCAATAATCCATAACTGCCAACAAAAAGCATCAATGTTTCATATACTTTCCAGTTCAAAATCACTATGATAGTTTATTCCATTACATCTCTCAACGACTGGAGATAAAAAAAACTTAAATATTCATCCTGAGGAAGAAACCACTTCTTATGCACCCTCTTTCTATCTCACCACTTCTACCTATCCTATACACTATATAGAAATGTCTATGATGTACTCCTAAGATATACGAAACTTTTCAGCGTACCATACCCAGAGAAAAAAAACTCTCAGCTTTTACTGGAATGATAAGACACACCATTGCACTCCAAAAAAGAAAAAAAAATCTCGAGTAAGGTGATACAAGTTTTTTCTTGAACCGTTTCATTTAGCCATACTTTTTCAAGAGATAAGAGAAACCTCTGCTTTATATGCATAAAAGTATATTGAGTCATTAGTGCTAATGTAGTTGCCGCTCGAGAAAAAAGAAAATCATTACAAGTTGCCTGCCATCTTTTCTTTGTAATAAAATCTGGAGCGAATTTAGGGTCATTTTTAAGGTCTTCCATTAAATGTTAAGTGCATCATTAGGTGAGCTTCGATAAAAGGTTTCGTCTTTGATTTCGATAAGAGTCAAGTTACAGTGTATTTATGATGATGAAACAGTCATATTTTAAGGTGGTGGTCTTTATAAATGAAACTTTCATAAAAGGGTATTAGGTTTATGTTTCTCGCTTTCTTTCTGTTTCGATTTATGGCATATTCTGTAATAAGTAAGAGCAATTGGAAAATACAAAACATTTCTGGTACAACGAAGTTTTATGGAAATATTTAAACTTGTTTTTGGAAATATTGTCAATGACGACAGTTTCAGGTTATACTTTCATTTGCTGGAACGATGTCTTTGTAATAGTATACTAACAATTATGAGACAAACTTCTGATACTGTATATATTTTCGATGTGTAACAATGCTTCATTAAGATGTGCTAAACTGCTTTATCATTTTAGTATATTAACTTTCATGTAAGAATTGAATATTATTGAGAATTATTCATACTCAAAACAAAAAATAACATTTCATATCTGGATAATTAATCTTTTACAAGTATACCAGATTACCTTTATTAACAAAACTTTCAATTCTATCTCTTATTAATTTGAGTGAAAGAAAACATGGAAAGAAAACTCATTAAACGTTCATTTCAGAATTCTCATCACCTAATAACAAACAAAACTCTATTCCCATCTTCATTGAGCAGTACGTAAACTTTTGAAACCGTATGTGTTTCTTTCTAACTCCAATACTGTTCCTGCTGTACTCCAGTCCTATATACCGGAACCAGTGGAACGGAAAGTATTTCTTACAGTAACAACAAAACTTTTTTTCTTCTTCACACGAGCAACTGTAAATATCCGTATGAAGAAAAAGTGTGAAGGTACAGAATAAAGGAAAGAAAGAAAGAAAAAGGCTTAATTAAATCTCATTCTGCTTCGTTACACTCCTCTCTTTTCGTTAATCACAATAATAGTTTTTCTCTCTTTTAGCCTTCGCCATTTTATTCTTTGTTTTGTTTTTTTGTTTCGTGCAAAAATAGAATGGCTATGGTGGAATTTTACTCTTTTCTCTTCTTTATTATTATTGCTTTACTGCCGGTTTTCGGATTATCATCCATTTTATATGGTTGTCCAGATTCAAAAAGAGGATTATTTTAGTTCTTGCTTCGTCACGATGGGTTTAAATTGATTTTACAATTAGTTATTGTTTCCGTTCGTGCTTGCCCTTTACAACGTGTATGGCTTTATTATATTGTACTTTGCAGTAGTTTATAAAAGCTTCATCAGTACGTTATCAATGTTATAGTGTAGTACTGTGAGTTGTTCAACTTTATAGCGCATAATAAAGCTATATTCATGTTCTCTAATAGTGGTAAACATGTTGTACTCTATTATCTAAGATTTTTTTTTTAATTATGTATACATATTAAGAAGTATAGCAAACAATTCAGTATTATTTTTATAGTTTTTTTGTTTTTACTACGATATTATCATTAAAAAATTATTTGAAACAATAACAGTAAATAGTTCTTCATTCTGCTGGTCAATGATCTGTTAAATTCTAAACGCAGAAATATTTTACCTTCACTTACATTTTATTGTACAACGTAAAAATTCATTCTGTTCAAAGGTTCTGATGAAAGCGGTATTTAAAATTTCCTTAGCAAGTGGACAGACTATAATATATTATGACAATAACTTAATGGTAACCTATAATCTTCAAAACTTTTCACATCTGACATATTCACAAAACCCACTAATCCCTCATTCAAGTAAGTCATTTACACCTGATACACAAACCAAGCTGACGATCAAACTTTATCTTAACCAACAGTAAGATTACCTTGGGAACTACTTTCTGGTCACCCCTGCTCCTGACCACAACCAACCAAATGCCCCCAAGACCAACACGAGTCAGAAAATAATATTTTCCAACAGGAAACTGACAGGAAAGCAGATGGTAGAGAGGAAAGTAGAGAAATAATGGTGTAAAAGGGGTTGAGTTCAGCTTTGGTTAACATTTTGTTCATTTCTGAATGTCTGAAATCTTTGAAGACATATGTTGATTCGATTGTTGTGGTTTCAATATAGGTTTGGAAGTTTGACATTGCAGTTAAGGATGTTCGTCCTCAGATACCGAATCTTCACTAAGTAATATTAACAGTATTAATAAGCAACATGTCAAGTTGATTAACTGTGCTATACAGTCTTATTTATAGGCACATAGAGGAAGTTGTATTTACATTTTCTGACTTTGAAATTATGCTGTAGTTACAAAACGTTTTTCAAAGAAGGTACAAAAATTTTAGCGAGAAAATTTAATTTGAAATACATTAAGTAATATTTCCACACAGATTGTGTAAACAAAAAGAAAATGATACCATGTTTAGGTAAATGGATCTTATCGTTAAATTATTGAGAACCTATTTTACTTTTCATTTAGTTGTTTAGTTTTTAGAGTAGGAATTCCTGTGCTTAATCTCAGAAAATATATTGAAGATCTCATTTTGTATATAAATGATGTATGTCAGGTTTCTTCATTGGTTTATTCTGCTACAACTCATGAACGGCACAGTAAACTTTTGATTCAGAATAATAATATAATGCTTATTAAAAATACAATCAGAATCCCGTGATGCTTATAGTTTTTAATAAAGCTGACTGTAGAAAAAAAAATGTGAAACCAAATTTAGTAAGTTAGACCTGTGTGTATTTGCAACACTGAATATAATGCAAGATAGTATGGTCATAGTGTATTTTGGACAATTCTCATCATTTTGGTATGTTTTCGAATCTTTACTAAATATTTGATAAATAAAGGACAAACAAAAAAAAATAGGATTCAGTTTAGCGATGAAGTACTGAATATATCAATACCATGAGTGGAAATGAGTGGAAAATTATTTTATTAACAGCGAATTTCACTAAATTTTCTCGAAACTGTATATTTTTGTAGTTTAATAACAATATTACCGTAAAGTTAAAAAACCTAACGAGACCGATACCAGCATTACGAGACTGAACCGAGACCTGCTGAACGAGACCGAGACCACCCTGATCTCGTCTCGTAGGAACCCTAAAAAACATACAACCGTCGTTATTATTTGCTGTAGGTGCTGTATGATAAACTCTTATAAATAAGCGCCTTTTTGAGTTCGTCAAATTTCTGCAACCCGCCGTACAAGAGACAAGCCTAGGTTGTATAACTTCATTTTTACGCAGGATACTAAAGAAGATTTTTAATCTGGAGCTAGTATTTACACCTGTTCGTCATCTACATGAGAAAACATTTCTGTGGTGACACGCTCTAATTAATTTCAATGACAGTTTTAGCAACTTTTTCATACTTAATTAATAATGTGATTTTCGTTTCCTGACCTACTTTCTGGAAAAGTTCAATGGCGACCTTTGTGAATGATATTAATCTCCGGTTGTCGGAAACCGCTGTTTCTATAGAAGGAAACGTAGAAACGAAGTTTAGCTAAATACCGAATGTGAATTAAACAATCTTTACAATAGCATTTGCACTGAAAGATCTAATTAAAATGTAGAAATTATAACTTTATCTTTTCTAAGGGGTGTGGGTTTGATCCCTATTGTCTCAAACCCCAACTCGTAAACAGTATAGTAATTTCTGTAAATATGTTGATAGTAAAAGTATAATACCAAAATATTTTACTGTATACGTATATTATTACATTAAAGTTTTTTCACGTTTTAATGAACACATTTATAATTATTTCGCATTTATTCACATTTATAATTATTTCAAATGTAGGCTTCTAATTAAAAATAAAAAAGTATCGAGCAGTCAGTGCTTCTTTTATGATGTTTCATTTCTGAACAAAGTCATTATTTCAACAAAATCTACGTATAAATGTATATAAGTTTAAAGAGGATAACGTATAAAAAATTACACCAAACTATTCGATTACGTAAAAAAATTATTTAGAATCTTTAATAAAATATTAATGAAAGTTGTGCTTTGTAAAACTTCTCGTAAAGAATTTAACAAACTGTCGAATCTAAATGAATATATTCTTAAGGCGTAATTTCAAATTTTCCTTTGAATATATATGAGGTAATTTGATCACATGAGTAATTAATAGAATTACACACCCTTTACGAGAAAGAATTCCATTTGCTTTGAGATCTCCAGAGAAGAGTAAAATATGTTAATTACATCCTCAAGTAGGATTGTTTGCTAGGCTTAATTAAAACTCCAAATACAACATTTCTTATGGTGCTAATACCTTCGACACGGATAAGGTACAATGTATACTGGTAGAAATAATAGAGGATGGAAAAACAGTATCAGTGTTATTATTTGAATTTAAGAAATAAATTGTATATAAATATATTATTTAAGAAATAAATATATGTGACGAGAGCCGGTCAGAAATTTAAATTTTTGTGAAGAGAGAAAATTTATGACCAAATTCCCGACTTGAAATTCCCTAAGGCCATAAAGAAATATTATTTTTTAACTTACAATTTACTTGCAGATTCCAAGTCTGATTTAACCATGATTTTTTTTAATATGATAAATCAAAGGTTTGTTTCCCAATGCCAAATTGCCAATTTATTAATAATTTTTGAACCAGAGATGGAGTCTATATGAAATTAAAGTGACTTCGAGAATTAAGTTAATAGTTCATAATGGCTCATCGGAGTTTTTTTTAAATAAACTTCTTATAAACGTTCCACATTTTGTCGGAGCTGAACGGCTTGGAACCTTGTGATCAACTCAACGCGTACACGAGCAGAGCGACGGTGCATCGACACGCATTGTCTATTTCCAGGCGCAAAGCGTTAAAGCGATTTAACAAAAAGTGTTCTATGAATGATTGAATAAATAAATGGATATCTTCATGAATCACTTACAATATATTACAGTTCCTTAACTTTTGATATCATAATCAGTACTCACGAGTCAGTAATGTACTGGAATTTAGAGAGGTTTTTGTATGAAGAATGGAAATATTTATCGCGTATTTCATATTATCTACTCTTTGACTGGGATTATTTTGCACTATTGTTGATTTGAAAAGTATCGTATCTATACGCCAAAGGGAACGTAACTGCTGCTGAAGCGAAGACAAGGTGTGTTACACAGTTATAAATAATTGAAATAACTTTATTTTTCATTTATTACATTTATCTTTAAATATTATTTTAAAAAGTAGAATATTCATAAGGCGCTTTTTTTAAACCGAAAATATTGTACTTTTCTGAGTGACGTATTTTAATCTCAATAAAACAAAATTGAAAAAAATGAGGGAAACTTATTTGTATTTAACACAGTAGTTTAAAATGCAATTGAGAGTACTTGAAAATGCAATTAGGTATTTTGTATATTTGAACAGTTTTACTCATACTTATACATAAAAGTCAACTTTAAATATATGTTTTTCTCCTTTATTTCATTGCAAGCTTTTCACAAACATATTCTATTGTTGACAACTTTCCAAAACAATGAAACAATTAATATTATTATAATAAATAATAGCACAACATAGAAAATATGTTTCCCTTCAAACTCAATAAATTTCCTTTCCGACTGAAGTCAAGGAAATATAATTCACTGAAAGATACGATGTTTGCCTCGTAAGTCCTGTATTCAAATATTACAATACTGCCAGCAGCTGAAAGTTTACACAGACACAATATCTCTTTCTTTATATGCAAAATATAAAGCTTTTGGGCGAAAGGGAACAGTTTCTTTTTGCTACATCAAAAGATGTTTTTATTTCTTTTGTATCCAGGCAATAACAGTTTCGGAATAGTACAGTGGAGTTTTTATATTTTGCATTTGGATGGTATAAAGTTGAAATTATTGCACTGAACATTCGCTTTTATAATTGCGAAGAACAAGAAATGTTTCGTTTGTGCAGTTTTTTGGAATGGTTATTGTTTAGTTTAAGAGGGTTCTTAAAATAGTTTTGAGGTGAAGATAAAAGGTTGTTGTTGTGTACTGAAACTTTATGTGTCTCGTATGTAAAGTTAATTGTGCATTCTTTCTTGATATTGTTTCAAAGAAATTTTACTTTGTGCTTTTATAAAATAGTATCTGAGTATTAAAACTGAAAATACTTACTGGATTTTTTTAATGGATCTATAAATACGAGCATAATTAATTCATGTTTTTCAAGTGAAGGTGGCTAAGTAATTGTAATTGGTGTAATTTTCTGCAAAGCGAATAAAATCGTAAATATTGCTTTTAAACCAGTACGCTTATTTCCATGTTTTCAGTTTGAGTGAATCATTCCCCTTCTCTTTTTTCAAGGTAACTGCAAGACACCAAAATAACTTCAAATACGTATACATTAACAGACTATATTTAAAGTATTTTGTAAATTAGGTTAACTGATATCTAAGTTGTTTTAAATTATTAGAGACGTGCAAAGTACGTATTATATAAATGAAATTGTGAACTAACTACAATTCATTAGAAAAATAAGATAAATGCAAAAAAAAAATGTTATTAATTTATTTTTCCAATGTATCGTTGTCAGTTCACCATTTCATTTATGATATATAAGTTATTATTTAAAATAATAGCAGAAAATAAATTCATCGGAGTGCTTATTGACAGCGTTATATAAATTCTTCCAAAACATTTCATATACTGAAGACTCATCGGCTTCAAATTTTCAGAACATTTAAAAGTGTGGAATACAATTAGAATTATGGTTTCTAAAATAGCCTAATCTTTCAAATCAACTGCATACAGACTTATTTATTGATGACTTGATTGATGACTTATTTATTGATGAATTGATTTAATGACTTATTTTAAAATAAGTCACATTACGTTACACTCAAGTCAGCTTCATTCTAATGTATCTGTAGCGAAGCAAAAACTCTTTAAAGAAACCTAAATCCTTCTCTGGTGGCTTTACCATGGAAACGTTGAAATCTCATTAAATATTTTTAATTACAAGACCTTCTATTGTAATATAAAGCATAATCTCACACAAAATACTGACGTGAGTGCTGTATAATAATAAATATACAGTGATGTAGGAGGAACATAATCTCTTCAAAACAGAGGAAAAGGCCACTGTTGTATTATACAAATTCAGAGATTTTTGCAAATATATTAACTTCATTCATAATAAATAGTGAACTGAAAAGTACTGGATTTAGAATTTATTACTTTTTATTTTTCAACTTGTGAAGAAACAGTTCTTATTATAATTATCTTGTCAAATAATCTGTTTTCAGTGATCTTCTTTAGTTGCAAAATGTATTGCTCTCAGATAGTTACAGCACTTTTTATTCGCCATTTTGTAATATTGTATTTCAATAATTTTGTGTGGTATACGTATCAAACAAATGGGGACAGTAGTATCCAGAAATGATACAACATCAACAAAAATAATTATCGTACATGTATGTGCATTGCGAGAATAGTTGAGCATTTTCACATTCTTGGAAGTTTCAAATCTTGTTGTTGATTCACGAAATGCCGGATATTTGTTAGTTTAGTCTATTTCTTACTTTATGTATATAAAGCGGCTTCTTGACGTTTTGATAACTTTTTTGCCAATTGTTATTAAGGAGCATTTCCAAGAACATGATAAATAGTTTTGACCTCATTATTAATTTGTTTGCTAGTGGAAGTTTAATAATAATGAATCCTCACTGTGAAATAATGGATCCTGAATAATTGAGCTTTTCTGTACTAAATGCATTTGCCCTATATAACTGTAAAAAGTACTACTGTATTACCAGAACTCCATAAATATAGTAAGCATATAACACGACCACTATTTTTTCCCTCATCTCCGAGCTTACTCACTCTTGTATGATAAAACGAAACCCAGGTGGCGTTTTCGAACGTGCAATACCGCAACTTTTTTCGGATTAAAGTTAATCTCACTTTTTTATGCAATTTCGCTTCATTTTATAATTAATACGTCTGCATTAATAGTGAGAGTAATAAAGATAGATACGGGTCGGCGGGGGGTTGAGGATATGCAAAGTTTTTTTAGGGTTATTCAGAAGAATGGAGGTAAAAAAGTTTTTATTTTTTATTTTTGCACGTTGGAATTATGAAAATTAAGGATAATAAATTGTTTATTCAATGGCGTCGTTCATTTCATAAAGTGGTGGTTAGAAAAATTGCTGCAAAGTTTCGGTTTTATGTGCAGTTATTATTACCAACATTAGGAGGATAATTTAATTTGTTTATTGTATATTCATGTTAAAATAGTTATGATTTGTACGTGTGAATTACTTTACAACTGTAATAAGTCATCTTAATTAGTTTTTTATACAGTACAATGAATATACTCTGACAATATTATCATGATCGCCATTTGAAATATTATTGTCAAGCTTTAAAAAAATTGGTCGAAGTTAGAAAATGAAACAGTCTAGCTTCATATAGAATTAAAACAATAGAGGTAACTTTTATATTTTAATATTTTTAGTAAATAAGTAAAAAAAAACTATTTCTATACAGAAGCAGATGTTTGATTGCTCGTAATTGCAAAACATTTTATATACGAAATATTAATAACGTATACCAGTACCCTATACCATATCATACGCCGATGATATACTGTCCTTTTCGCTGATAGTATCCATGATTTACAAGCTCTATTGGAGAAAATTAATACATTTTGTAATGAGTCTCAAGACGAATGTAAAGAAAACAAAATACATGATTATCAGTAAACAACCGGATAGTACATTCAGTTCGAACAAGATG
>JAQIWE010001726.1:0-14899 GCA_034698565.1 Campodea plusiochaeta
GTTACTTTATAAAAATACAAATTATATTCATTACTCTGTAAATACAGGGTGTCTCAATAAAATGTATACACATTTCAGGCGTGCATAAAAATCGTTTTAATTAAAATACAGATACAATTTATGACTCAAGTGGAAGAGAATGAAACTATACAATTCATTTGAGATATAACATGTCTCTAAACTAACAGCCGTTCTTCGGAAATCACTTATTAAAAAGTTCAAAGAAAATGTCCTGCTAACTCATTCTTTATAAAATGACTTTCTCAAAATTTTAATTTTGAAATTACCGACTAGAAACTTGGATATATTCTGCTATTCTTAAATATAGACCAGTTCCTTAAATTTTAAAATTTTTGGTTCAGTGGTTTTGGTATAATGAATTTTCTCATAATGACGTTTTCCCGTTCTTTTAACACAGGAGTGATAAATTTTCACCTCATATCTTATAAGATAAGGAAAATATCACATGTGAAAATTCATTGTGACGAAATTACTGAATCGAATTTGTTGAAATTTTGAGAACTGGTTTACACACAATGAAAGTACAAGATATCAAATCTCCATCTTCAAAATTAAAATTACAAAGACATCATAATAAGAAATGAATTGGTACGTTTTCTTCTAACTATAATATAAGTGATTGCGGGAGAAGGACTATTAGCTTGAAGACATATTATATCTCAAATGAATTGTACTTTCATTCTCTTCCATTTGAGCCATAAATCTTAACTGTATCTTAATTAAAACGGATGTAATACATGCTTGAATTGTGTATACATTTTTTTGAGACACTCTGTATACAGTAGAATGCTTTTCAAGTACAATTTCTCGTCGTGACGTATTATTGGTAATACAAGATTAGGTCATTTGTAATTATACAACAGTCAACAGTATTATATAGAAATATTAAAATATGCCAACTAAAAAAAATATTTTGTTTTAGCATACAACATAAAATAATATAAACACAAATGGTGAAATTCAGTACAAACACGCATTTGATATTTCCAAAGTGGATTTAATTATTATCTACTAAATCATGTAAATGTTGACATTTTCAGAAGATACTGGGATATTAGTAGTTTCCAGCGGATATTAGTGTTACTGTCGTAAAAAAACTTGAGATTCGTTAAAATGAACAAAATTCTAAAACCTTAGCAGAATAAATATTCCGTTTCTAACTTTTACTTTTTTAAGCAACTAAACAACAAGTGATTTTACATTAAATTAATTATGTAGTTTATCGCGATCCTAACATAGACATTAACAATTCTTCACCTTCACAATTCTCAATTAAATGTAACAGTGTCCTTGACCACTCCAGCTGATTCCATCATTTCCCAAACTATATTTTACTTTATTTCCATTATATATGTTGCTTTAATTTCATAAATTTTCATGGGTTTTAAAATGTACTGAATAATTATGTTTCACTTTCTTTTGATAGTAATACTTTTTTATGTTGTCGCAATAAGAAATTTTTTATTGTCTACAAAATGATTTTTTATGCATGTACAATCTTAGTTTTATTGTTCCTCTTTGTGATATATAGATTGCATTTTCTGTAATTGGGTTTATCCCGTAGAAAATGATGAAATAAATGAAATGAAATGATGTCATAAACCCAAGAAAATGGGAATTGCCATTTTTGAAGTTATAGGGCTGAAAATTTTATGTCTTGTAAGTCAATTAGTTCTGAAACATACTTCAAAATTTCAGAAAATATTTCTAGCAAAAATCACAATTTTGGTCATTTTTTGATAACATCACATGAAAGTAATGTTTTTTTACTATTGCACGTTTTGTCGTTAATGCCGTGCGACTAAATGGGTATAGGTAGAAAATCCATCATTTGCAAAATAAAACTATATTTATTTCCCAATAAAACCTTGTTAATTTTGTTTTGATATCTCGAACAGTTTTCGAGAAATCAAATGACGAAACTGTCTACTTCTTTTGTAATCGCCCTGTATTTTATCAACGTTACAGACAACGTTACATCAACGTTACAGACAGCAATCAACGTTATCAATCAACGTTATCAACGTTACAGACAGCAAATAGTAATGCAAGGATGTCAAAGAATACTTGCAAAGTGAAATAATTTGTATAGCACTATAGTCCTTCTTATATTTTTTTCGATTTGACGTTCTTTTTATTTTTTTATTTGCAGAAATTAGAAAAGATAAAACAAAAAATAAATACAGTATAGTTTTAATTTCATTCCCGTAATATATACATTAAAAAATCTAATTGTTTTTTAATAAATAATACTTTCAGCCTGAGCTATAATACCACTTATACTGTACTCCATAATAACCATCTAAAGATAATTAACATTGTTTCTCACTCACTGTACACTCTATTCTAGTGCTTGAGGATTGTGGTAAATTAGAGGTAAAGTGATCTGTTTCCCAGTGGCTTATTTGGCGCAAGTCCCATTCGACTATATAAACTCTCTCTCCAACTTCAAGGTACTATAACATCAAGTTAATTAAGATGTCAAGTTTACAATATTATTCCACTTCATTCTACAGCAGAGCATGAAATTACATTACAGAATAATAGCGTTGTTGTTAGTGAGCATTTTACTGTTTGGTTTCATTATAAGCCTATATCAAGAGGGATTTGAAAATTAAATTAAGATTTCTTTTAGTTATTTTATCGTTCTTTAATTTGAACGCTCAAATTTATTTTTGTAGATTTGTAATTTTATAAGAAAAAGGTGATTAAGAAATTTTAACGGTTTTAAAAATATATGAAACAAGAAAGAAGAGATTTCTCTCCATTGTGACGTTGGTTATGAAAGCTCTTTTTAAATCAAAAGTAAATCAATGAAAAGAAAAGGTGTTGTTTATAGGGTTTATCAATTCATTATTTCATATAATTATCTTATATAAAAATCAATATAATATGAAAGTTTTCAAAAGGAATGTTACGAGTGAAGTCATGTAACAAAAACTGATGTTACAAAAACATTCAGGTTTTATGGTAAGATGAAACTTATTTCTGAAATACCCTCTCATTATTACGAATAACTTTTCATTAACTTTACTTCGTCTCACATGCTGGCTTTTGAGATCCTTTGCAAACATCAGGTGAAATTGAAACCCACATTTAAATATTATAACTGTTTAATTTGCACTTTTATATGCAATTCATTGAAGGAAACGAATGATTTAACAACAATCATGTCTGACTTGTACATGTCTCTATCAAGGCCACTTTTGAAAACACTCTCTTTGAGCGACCCACAAACCTTCATCTTGGAAAACTATGGAAACCTGCTGAACTATAACTAAGGGGGGTTCATGGTCAAGCGATTAGTAGAATGTCAGCTTCAAAGTCGCGACAATTCAGCAATATGTGAATTTAGGTTACAGAAGTAAAAAAAAATTAAGTGATTCAAAATAATAATAATAAAAAAATATATTGATAATTTTCTCGTTCACTTTTGACATTCAATTAGATTATCACGATCATCATGACTTCGCTTATTTATATTACATGTCCACAATTTTTTTCAGCATTATTTTGATCCAGTAATATTGAAACCATTTCAACTAATAGATCTCACAATTTCCCTGACAACATAATTTTGTTTCTGTTCTACTTAAACAATAATGTAGTTTGTTTGAAAAGTTCATCAGCGTGTACCATACTGAGCTAATCTACCTTACTGTTTAGGTCAGTGTAGCACCGCATAACATGCCAGAAAGAAAATAATAATCTGACATTCGGGAAAGACTAACCATAAACCACCCTTAAAATGGTATAATAACACTAAGGAGAGAATTTCGTTTTCATATCGTACGGTATAGTATTTGCATACAATTTATATATAAACAGTCTAAGTATATAATAATAATAATTATAACAAACCAAAACTGAAGATCTCTCTGTATAATAAATTCTTACAAAATCCCGACCTAAAATGTACATCGATAAATCTATATTCGAAAAGTATATATCCATCTAGCTACAAAAATGTCCTCTGAGCCTCTATATGAATATAATTATATGATCATAGTTCTCATATTTGGCACCATATTGGAACACGCCACATTTATCACGGAGTTGACACAAAGAATTGTTAAAAATTTGTTTTTAAAATTGTTCCCTTTACCGGAAATGCAAGACGATGTAGGTATGCTAAGAAAGGGAAAAATTATACTCGACCACTAGTACGCTACAGGAATTTGATATGAACAAATATTTCGATGCAGTACTGTAGAAAGTAGCGCCATGTGTGGCCATTGTCAGAGCCACCCAGTTGAAATCTGCCTTCCGATTGGTTGTATCCCTGGAAGCGACGGTGGCATTGGTGAACCGTTTGGCGGTTTGGATTGCGCAGT
Source organism: Campodea plusiochaeta (assembly GCA_034698565.1). NCBI lineage: Eukaryota > Metazoa > Arthropoda > Diplura > Rhabdura > Campodeidae > Campodea > Campodea plusiochaeta. Next base: position 4,356 of record JAQIWE010001726.1, read on the forward strand.
TGTTACCACGACCGTTACTGGCGCTGATGTCGCTGCAGGAGCTGTGACGATGCGAGAGACCGGCACCACTGTTACTGCGGTGGTTGCAGTAACTAATGGATCACGTGACGTGGATGGTGGTATATCTGGTGATGCAACTGGAACACGTGGGAGCCAGCTAGAAGATGACGTCATCCAGAGGTTAACAGCTGATGAGGCAGTTTTGGTTGTTGGCACTCCATTTGGTGAAGGACTTTGGCTTGGTATAGGCGTGAGAGACTTTTCAGGCGCTAACGTTTCTTCAGCTTTACTCCCTTTCCTTTGCGAGGGCATACTTGATGTTCTCTTAACTAATTCTTTGGACTCACCAGTATTATCACTACCATCAACTCCGGAGTCCGCATCGAGACTGTGACTCTTCAGACTTCCTTTACTGTCTTTCTTAAACTTCAATTTTGCTGGATTCAGAACAACTCCTCCCTGTTGACGTTGTTTCGCATGCTTTTTCTTTTTATGTATAGATGATCCTAACCGACTAATACTAACTCTTCCTTCATCATCGTAGGTTTCAAGATTAAAAGTAACCGTTGGTCCCGAAGTGGGCGTATCTCCTAAACTGGGTAAACTATCATTGGACTCGTCACTCCCGTTCGTAGAATTTCCATTCGGTTGACTTCCCTGGCTATAAACTGAATCTTCGCTCCTACTTCTCCCGATAAGTTTTGCCATTCGGGCGTTTCTCGCTGCTTCGATGATCGTTCCCCATTTTTTCTTGGAAGATTCTCTCTTAGCGCTTGCCAATCGAGCGAGTCGTGCCAACCGGTTGAGAGGTGATTGTTTCTTGTCGTCTCCGCCATTTCCATCATTTGTAGGGACAGCGTTGTTCACGGAGGTATTAGGAGTTGGAGCGATGTTGAAGCCCTTCATTAAACGACGTTCTTTTAGACGATTCTTCTTACCACCTGAACCTGAAAAACAGGGTTTGATTATTGATCTGTACAAGATAAAATGTTTATTGGTAGTAGGAGTTGATTGAAAGAAAATATGTTAAAAAAAATGAAATGTTATAAAATATTTGCTCTTCTTGTCATGTAATATCATTTTTTTGTTTTAAGAAACTTCAATAATGTTATTAAAAGTGAAGCACGCAGGTATAGCTATAATTTTAAAATTAATAGATTTTCAGTATGTGCCAAATATAATAAATACTGTAAGATTATACATATAAATTACTACTAATACGAAAAGAATTATTATTTATTCAATAAACATACGAGTTATTAAAAAGTGTTTGCAACTTTAATCTACATTTAAATAGCAAATAAAATTACCAACAAAATTAATATACGTAAAAATACGGAAGTACATTGAAACGCCCTGATGCAGCGCAAGAAATATTCTTTATACATGTAACAACAGTTACTTTTCATACTAACAGAAAGCATATAAAGTAGCTATGATCAAAGGAAAGTATGAAAGTTTTATACATTCTGAAAATCTTCTGCACAATATATGAATATTCATTATATTCAATTTTTTTCGTACTATAAAAACATATCATCTATTATTTATACACTTTAAGTGCATGTCATCTCGATTTTTATATTGAAAATTCATTTTGTACCCAAAGAACATTTTTGGTTAACGTTCTCATTCCTTTAAAAGAAATCAATAGAAAGACTAACATTGGGAGAGGAAGATTCACAAATACAAAATATCAGATCGTATACACAGCAGCAGTAGAAGGGATACAAAGAACAAGTATATAATCAAAACCAAACATGAGATAAAGAATAAGTCTTCTGAAAGAATGTATACAGAAACAGAAAAACGCTATAGAAAACAGTGGCACAATTTTTTGTTGTTTCTGGTATACAAACTATTTTTATATAAATCTCTTGAAACTCTTTCGTATGTGTGTGTAAAATAATTCGCCTCAACAGGATCAAAAGCATTCTGAATTATTGGAAATGATTACCGTACTTTAAAATATATTCAGTTTGTCAATCACACCAAGATCAATATTATATTTTATGTTTCTACACAATACATTATTATTTTTATATGTTAAGATGATGGATTATTCAATACATCACTCTTATCGACATCCTTACCATGTTTTTCCATGATTGATATAAATAATTATTATTAAGCATGCACATTTACAGGATTATGTTATCAAAAATACAAATTAAGAGCAAGATCTTCATGCCTAAAATTATTAAAAAAGCATACGCATGGTTTAACATCTATAGCGTATACTCTAAACGAACCATATTAGTTCTGATCTTCAGAACTCTGCAGTAGAGTTTTACTCAAAACAGGATAATGTAAAATAGTATTGCTTCAGTTTGAAAATTTAACTTCTTTATTTAAGGTTATGAACTTTCATTATTTTAAGCTAAGAAATTCATTTGTTTTCATAAACTTTTGAAAAAAATTGTATGGTCAATGTGACTGCATAAGATGTAGTGTCTGCAACAAAGTAGCTAAGCTATGATTTAATACTTTTCAAGAAGATTTCTACAGCACATTCCTATATCTTACAAAAATGTCTGCCTTTACATTATTTCTCCTTAAAACTGCAAATTTATAAGTTAAAGTAAAATGTTGAAACTTGTAATGGCATTCTCTCCATCCCACAAACACACCATAGTGGTCGGTATTGATTATTCTCACCTGTTCCCATCCCTGATGACGTAGAAGTATTCATCCCAGAATTCTTAAGTACTTCCAACAACTCACAACGAAATGCTGAAATATCCTGTTTAATCTCATTCACATCATCTTCAGTTACTCCTTGATTATCTGCTTTTCTCTGCTCAACCGTCACATACCGTCGAACTAGGTTCCTCATGATTGCCTGAGAAAACTTAAACATTAGTGGTTTTTATTTCGAGTGATTTTGTATGAAGTTGCTTACCTGATAGCGAAAATCTCGTTCACTCGCTTGCTTCACCTTCTGGGGACAGAAAAAACATTAAGCTTTCAGATTAAATGTGCTGGAAAGGGTACATGCTAATTTTATCATGCAGGGGGTAAATGAAAGAAATTCGAAAATATTCTTTGATGAAGAGTAAAATTAAATATTTAGTTTTAAATTTAAATCAGGGCATTTATTATTGTTGTTTATCAATTGATACTTCAAAACCTACAGAATTTCTTAGTTAATATTTGACATTGTAGAATAACAAAAGCTGATGTTTGTGTACAATTTCTTGACTCCGAAATAGTTTATAATGACTTAAAAACATCCAGTATTCGAATATTACACTATAATTATGATGAAAATTAATGTGTGCTGGTAGGAAGGTTGTGCGATAAAAATAACGATAAATAACAATAAAAACAAAAATCTGATATTTAATGAATCACAATATTAAATTTGAAGATCAGATTTTTTACAATTTTTACCCTTATGGTCCTCATATGCTCCTTTTTGGCTATTCGTGATTGTCCACAACATTTCTTATAGAGCCAATTCCCTAAATACCAAAATGTCTTTGGTGATGGTATAATATTAAACGGAGGAGGAACAGAGCCGCCTTCTTCAAAGTAACTGATCCAAAGTTTGCTTCGGGCGAATTTCCATTCAATATCAGCTCGTTCCTACAGAGATAATAAAACAAGTTGTAAAAATCTGCTGCATGTACTTTGTAAAGTGGTTGTTAAACTCTGTATAATAAAATGTAACATAAAACTGTTTCAGTTCGTATTATTTCTTAAGGTAGCACGATTTATGTTTCGGGATCGAAGTACGTACAATATTATTATATTAATAAAGTACAAAATACTTAAATAACACAGGGTTTAGAAGCTGCTGATTCTGGTACCATCCTGAAATTGATTTGGAATTATCTTTTTGTATAAAATCTAGTTTATAGTCATTGCACATCATTCATTCTGTTAGAGTTATTCATTTTGCATTCCTGAAATGAAGTTAAAACCGATGAAAATAATTATACTGACATACCTTACATAGAAAATAAATTAATAATGAGAAAAATAATTAAAATATCCATGCATCTGGCGGGATTCAAACCCAGGTCATACTTTGGAAAACTATGTTCTGCTAGTATTTTAAAGATGGTTCTGAAATGTTCTGTTCTCTTTATGACACAATCATTATTGAGAAAAGTATTATATATATATATATTAAACTTTAGGTAAATGTTTTGGATATACGGTACAGATATTCTGATAATGTTTATAACATATAACTGTGGAGTAACTCCATGCAGTTATGAGTTCCACAATGTTTTCGTTTTTCAGGACATTTATACAGGTCACTATGAATTAAGTTACCAGTGTTGCATATGGATTTAAGATCACAAAGAAATTAATTATACTAAGTACAAGGAATAATTGAAAAATCATAAAAAAATTAATAAGTTTAGTACAATATGATTATTATAAATATAGTAAAACTTATTCGTCAATATTTGATCTGAAATATATGAAAAAATCAAGCATGGTTTCAAAATAACAAGTTATGTACTCTCAGATAATAAAAGTGAAATATTACTTCATTACTGCTGTGTTTTAAGTTCCTAAACCTTCCAGATTACATTATTTTCAAATTATCCAGTTCCACTTACAACCATCTTTCTTGGACGAGGAAACTGTAAAGTACAGCTTACTCTCAAGAACAAACTCTACATTCGATAATTCTACCATGAAGCTCTAAAGCGTCCAATTACAGTGTGAGAAGATGGTAATTACGCTCTTAATTGGTCACTTGAAACTTGCAATCTTGAATTCATTTAGCAAGAAGGAAATTGTTTAAGTAAAAGTATAAAACCCAAAGGAAGTGCGTAATGTGTTTGTTAATTAATTTGAAGATGTTGCGTTCACTACCTTGAATTAGGACCTAATTGTGAATCTGAGTGAGGTATAATGTTGTTAAGGTATCATGTTGTTCACTGCTTTATACAGTAAGGAAGTTGGGAGAAAAACAGGAACTTATGAAAAAACAAAGCTTTTTTGATATTCCTAAAGAAAAAAAATTGTATTTTGTCATACTCTAAATTTTACATAATTCTACCATAACCTGTAATTTAAAAAAAAATCATGAAATTTTATACATTTTAAAATGCTTCTCCAGGATATTTTAAAATATTTTAAAATCCTTCTCCAGGATTATATACTGTATTATTTTGATAATCAGTTACGGGATGAGCAAAATCAAAAGAAAAGTCATTGACCATCATATAAAAAATTTGGCATGGAAATCATAAGGAATAAACCAGCATTATAGAGAACATGCAGTATACTGTAATTTCGTCTCTCGTTCTAAACCGTGACAATTCATATTTTTTCTTTAAAGCATAAATTTAAAGCTCAAAACAATGCCCTCACACTTTATTGACGTTATTACTTGCGAAGGTATTTAATATACATGATGTATCAACAAATGATTTCGTAAATCGCAGAAAAATTAACAATTATTGATGTTACTGAAAATATAGTTTCGCTTATACATGTACATAAAAATTAAGAAGGAAGAAATTAACACATATGACATATCCAAAAATGTAATTTTCTCAAAATCGCAAATTTTAAACTAATACCTATAAGTTCCAAATGAGACTATTTTATTACTCCCCATAAATATTTGTACGTGGCATCATAAAGTAATTTGATCCTTCGTATATATTTTCATCATGTTTTCATCTCTTTCACTATATTATATGGATGATGGTGTAACAAAAGTCACGTGGTGTTGACAGAAGAATATAAAATGATTTATTCCTAACTCCCCATTGGTCCATTCTATACTACACCCAGTAGTATAATCGCGATGGGAATTTTATCATAGGGAGAGTATAAGGTTGCTATCGAAATCACAGCTGAATCGGAACTGTATGTGCTGTGAAGGGACGTTCGAATTATTTGTGCTGCTATATTAAGCTGATAATACAGATAATATACTATTTTAGGCAGTTCGTTAATCAACATTATAACGCGCGGACTCTAACACCACATTGGTTTTGACAAAATTATTTCAACGGGTAGCAAGACTCATCTGCAAAATCACCCGTAATTCCTGAAGATTATAATCTCCAGTTACTGATACTTTATTTGCCCCACTATTATTGAAACATCGCATGTACGGAGATAAGAAGTTGTATAAGAATATGCCCAACTCTGCAAAGGACATAAAATTGTTTCCTGTCTCGTTATCACGTACAGCTCTTCATGTTGATAACCGCTGAGCTGAAAATATTTTTAGAAGAGTTATAGATAGTTTGTCATTATTTTGTACACCCATGATAACGTTCATAGTTTTTTATATATATATTTGAACTTTTACCGCGAATTCTTCGGGTTAATTACAATTGTAAATAATTTAACATGCTGAATAACATTGTTAAAATAGATTTTTTAGCATTATATTGTTCTTCTGAGAACAAAATCTTAAACATTATTCATAGGGAAGATATTAGAAGTACACATGATTTATGCAGATATGATCTATGAAAACTACTTATCAATGTTTTAAATGTATTTTCCAAAAATGTGTCATCTGATAACTCTAGTTATGACCAAAATTTACGGAGAGAGTGATGGTGGCACGAACATTATACGTGATCTTTATTGGAACAAAAATTCCTTCGCTTAAATTTCATGGATTATATTATGCTGGGTCTGTGTGTCACTGCATGTTAATTTATGCTAATCTATAGTGATACATGCTGAAAAGTTGAAATATATATCTGTGTCCCTTTTCATCTTCGTTTGATTTATTTTATATGAATAATTTGTTGTAAGATATTTCTAACTTAAATAAATAAACATTTTTTTAGGATCAGTTTAAAAGCACGAATAAGGAAATGTTAAGGGAACAAAAGTTATGTATTTAAGAAAATTAATTCGCAAATTCTGTACAACGTTATGGCTTATGATAGATAGGCATATTTTGCACGCATCCATTTCTTGAATAAATTATATATCACTAAGTTTACACTAAGAACGTACGAATAAAAGTGCGTTTCTCAGTAACTAACAAGGAACCATACAGCACCTCATGTACGTGTACCCACTATAATTTACAAAGCATTGATTTTTAACTTGCATTTCATGAAACTTGCTAACAATAAACATTTCCTCCTCTACATATATCTGCACCCCATCACTACCAGACATTTCCAGAGTAGTATAATAAAGTTACATGAGTATAACACATAATAATACTCTTACATATACTATAGGAATACCTTTGTTATGGTGGCAACAGGTACACTTTGTGCTGTGAACCACATATTGTATTATACATACAGCAAGAATGGAAATACCAAATGTATTGTTTAAAGAGAAGCTTTCAGGGAAATGTACGTGAATTCAGTGTTTTAATATGTGAATAACGTAGCGATAAAATGTAAAAAAAAAAAAATCGTCGTCATGCTGGAAGACTTTTGTGACTATAATGGACGTACCTTCGTTGAAGGATATTGACATATACGGTACGACTTAAAAATATACTAATTGTACTGCTGTATAAATTGTGTTGAAGTTATATTTTGCAACAAAAATTGTAGTTTGGTTGGTCTCATTTCACAAAAAAATGTTTTTTTTTTATTATTTTTGAATTAAAATCTTGTTTCATATTTTCATACATATGATTTATTAATTTAAGTATAATATGTAGTTTTACTACTCAGTATCACTTGTAAAATGAGAACTTTTAAAATTATTTTAAAGGTACGTATAATAATGCTTTTGAAGATGCGATAGGATTGTTTCTCCAGTTTTGATGAAATTGTTTCAATATGAGTGAAATTATTAATACCAAAATATATTATTATCCATATTATAATATAGTATAGTATCACATACGCATACTGTGTACGACTACTTAAGTTCTGTTACCAGCAACAAGTTTCCATATAAAGCTTTCCATTTTTTCTTGTTCTTTGAAAACAATTTTTGCAATAATTATTTTTAACGGATTTGTATGAACTTACCAATATATTAGATTAGTATGGGGTAGTTCGTTTGCATGCATCTGAAACAAGATTATATAATTTTAAGACTACATGTCCGCAGAATTAAAGAGATAATTACATGAACGCACAATATGTTCTCTTTATAATTTATGAAATATAGATAGAATTCGCACTTTCACTCGTAGTAAAATACCTCAACTGTAATGGATTCTGACATGCATAATTATTTCATATGCTATAGTTATTAAAGAATTACATGTAATTCAGTTCATCAGAAGCAAAAGGCTGTGTTAGTATATACACGCCACTCAAAGTGTCCCAAAGATTGAATATCATAAAGTTTTTGTTAGTGAAAATGCAGGAGTAGGAATCTGTTAACATTGGCAATCAAATGGAATCCTTGCTTCTTCGAATATTATGTTATTTCCTAGAATTCTATCAGCATTGAAAATTTAAAATGTTAAATGCTTATCATAATTATGGTATATCATTGGTAACATAATAAACTGCGATCAAAACCGAGAAAGGACGCAGTAAAGATTGAGTTACCTCTTCATACCTGTAGACGCATTATAGGCGGATAAAATACTGAAAAGTAATGGGACTTCTATACAAAATGAAAGAAATGAAAATGTTTTCTTCGCATCTAATAAGCTCAAAAATAATCCAATCATTTACACCGCAAACAGATTCCTACTTCTTTTAGAAGTACTCTCAAAACGGCAAAGAATATAAGCATCATTAAAAGCTCATAGATATCACCTGTACTAAGGAATTTATAAAAAGAACTCTCAAGGTTAAGCAAGTTAAAGTTTCCATTTAAACTGCATTAAGTCAAATGGAGTTTCCATTTAAGTCAATGCCGTTTGTTTGGCCTTGGGTGTTCTTTTCATAGATTCCATTCATTCCAAAGTATAGCGATGTAAAGTGGATTCTACAAAACGTCCGTCGGTTATTCTTTTCACTTTCATAAGTGGATGGATTTTGGTTGAAAATCATTGTTTAACGTTGACGTTATTATGAATGTGTTTTTTTTTTCTTGACTTAAACTGCAGAGAAAACAGAAGAAGAACAAGAGAAACGGAGAAGACAGTTGTATGAGGTCTATAGTCGTGGAAATAAATATTCAAATTTAACAAAGTGAAAAACTATACATAATTATGAAAACGATCTATTCGTTTAAATAATAACCACTTAAACCAGTAATTTAATGGGACTTCAAATAATTTTATTTTTGAGAAACTAATATCCGGTGAAATGTGAAAAGTAATGATGCTTACATCTTACACCGAATTATAACCATTTCCTTAAAGAATAGAAAAGAGTGAAAAAGTTACCAAGCTTCATCAGGCAGAGCGAGAAAGAGAAAAACTCCATCCCATCAGCAAGTCGTGCGTCATGAGTAAAAATCCTCCACTCCATGCTTGCCAACCTCTTACCTGAATAAATTGGTAACGATAACTTACAGAACTTACTGATATCAGTTGGTACGAATGATTCATCATGGCTATGAGCAGGTTGAGCAACACAACGATGTTTATGACAGAGTAGGTTCCAAACATCAACATTCCCCAGAAGCGAGTGAAGCTCTTGATGCCTTTCAATTCGAAGTTGTCGAGTTCGATTAAACCAAAGGCTGCCCAGAATAACGTCTGGCTAGTTTCAAATAAGCTGAAATAAGATGAATTATTGTTGGTGCAGGTTGGGTATAATTGGGGGAATGAAGAACAAAGAAAAGATGGGATCTCTATAAGAAGATTATTCGTTATAGAAGAAGCATACTGCAATTAATCTCATTGATTCCTTCTTGAAAGAGAACTAATGGTTTGGATATAAATTATTATCTATATATGAATTTCTTGCGTCAGAAGAATCAGTAAAGAAGTTCATTTATTTTTAAACTCATGACAGACTTCGTATTTTATCGTTACGTCATAGGCAGTCTTGTAATTGATTCTCCTATACATAATATAAAGAAATTAGGAAATCATATCTGTTTGTTTTCAACTTCAATATTTATACAATTAACAGTAGCACCCATTTCGTACAGAGATCCTTAAATTAATATCAGCTTTATGACTTTATCAGAGATTAATTTGTCTTAATCATTTTGATTGCTTTCTAAGCTAACACTTGGTTTCGCTTTTTGGTATCTGTAAATGATTCAATTAAGTTTGAATTTGAAATTAAGGATTTACTGCTTGCTGTGCTTAGAAATATCAGACTCTGATATTCCAGATTAGTTTAAATACATCTATATTTACCTAACAGCTGATTCTGAATGAATTCTAAAACTAAATGTATTATCCCAGTTGTTTACACTTATAAAAAAGTTAGACTAATTTGAAATTGTATACCAGGAATCAAAGTAACTAACTTAACCTGTTCTAACTTGAAATATAACACTTTACACCAATCTAAAAAAATCCCACATTCGGATTAATATTCTTTTAAATTTTATTCTAAAGTGCATAAAATATTCATATCCTAATGATTTGTAATATTACTTTGCATTAATCACATAATGACAAGTAAATTTCATTTGCCTTCAGAGTATAAATCATCACAGTTGAACATCAGAATGTTCAGTAAATCTATTACAAACGAGTTGTTTGCCAT
>JAQIWE010001727.1:0-14898 GCA_034698565.1 Campodea plusiochaeta
CGTAAGACAGACATTTCGTTCTGTAAGCCTTCATTTCTTTGGAAACGAGGTTAAAAAATAGTTTAAAATCTGTATAGTGCACCCACATAATAATTTCTAATAATTTTAATTGAACAGTAACATTATTTAACACTTAACTTGTTACATTTCCTGGACCAGTAACAATTTCTTACCAATTTGAAAAATATCGGAAATAGGATTAAATATTTAAATGTGGCGATTTCTCTTTTTTAGTAATTCTTTCATCGAAATAATTAAACTATCCGGTATGATAGATTTATTCTATTTCATTAGCTCGGATAGGTTGGAAAAAGAGAACTGAAATAATACTTGTATTTAACAATAATTTCGAATGAATGATATTTGTAAACCAACTAACTAAAGTATTTAAAATTGAATACTATATAAGACATAGACGAAATAAGGTATCTTGTCTATGTACTAGGATAGTTTTATTGCGTTTTCAAGTGAAAAGGGAACAATCGAATATTTATTTCTGCTTGTTTACTTACAATATATAATATTTTTGGTCACTTAAAATTCAAAATTTATATAAGAGTATTTTTTTCAGCTAGTATACGAGTACTTCAGCAGTTAATAAATAAGTATTAATTCTAATTAATCACTTTAATAACTCTGCATTTATTCTTGTGTAATCTTATTTCAACAGAACCTATATTCTTCTAAAACATAAGCCAAAGACTGTTAGCCCTTTAAGAAGATTAAACTCTTGCAATAAACCTTATCGTAAGTGCATATATGATTATTAAAAAAAAATCTAATATCATTATCATCACCCATAAAACGACATCATAAACACACAATTATATCTCCAACAAACATTTTCAACAACAATTCAAAATGAATGTACAGCGATAAAGATTTAATTAGCAGAATTATACCATTTACTGTCCCTTTCCAACCGTTTATAAAATCATCATGACCATTAGCTTTTGTTTTTCTCTAATATAAATAATTTAACTCTCGGGAAACAATTGAGTAAAAGCAGAGACTAAAACCAAGACCACAAAGACACAAGTTTAATCCGTTAATACTTGAAAAGCATTGAGAATGACCAGTAGTTTGTTGGTTTAACTCATTTCCTCTATTGATCTCATTTTAGACGCATCCCATTTTGGACTGCTGGTTACTTGGCTTCAAAGTTACAAGAAAGACCATTAAAGATTTCCAAGGGAGCAAATTGAGTACAATAGCATGAGAGTTGGTATATACTTGAGAGAGTTTAAGGACTTTGGGAATGTAGGAATTAATAGTGGATGATTGAACATGAAATGAATTAATTGTGGACAGAGATAAGAATTATTGTCGAATGGATTTGAGATTGTGCTTCTATATACAATGGAATAGGGTTTACTGTATACAATATGGTATAGTCTACTAATGGAGGAGGAATACGAAAACACAGGGGTTTCTATATATAATTTGACAATTTTAAACTATTAAATACTGCAGTACCACAAAAAGCTATTTCATTATTTTTGATATTATAGTATTTTTTTCTACATAGGTGCTTTAATGCCGAAAAAAGATTAAAAAGAATCCACAGATTTTATGTGTAACCCCACCCCCTCTATTTGCATGAGAACAGAGAGCAAACATATCAGATTTCTGTGATATTTCAAATTCGCAATTCAAACCGTAATCTCCTAAATCATTTAAAAATTTCAATATATTAAAGTTATAGTCGTAGATAATATTATGCTAATGCTACTTCCAAAGATAAAAAAGAAAATTCGATCCGAGGTGAAGATAAATATGCTTATAACGATATTTTTACCAAAAACACTAAAAAATATGTTAAAACTAATTTAAAGCGATATTTTTACTGTAATATTTTTCTTTAACAGTAGAAAGGAAAAAAATCATCTGTCAGTTATTATTAATCTACAAAGAACATTTCAAGGAAAACACATTTTCTGTATTTTGCTTTGGAGTGAATAATTCGCTAAATCAACAGTCACATCAATTTTCGATCATTTATCAGAGATATTTTCTCTTTCATCAACGATTGGTCAAAGAGAAAATGATTAATTGAATTCTGAGAGGATTATGGAATAACTCATATTATATTACACTTATGATAAGATTACTATACGTTAAAATTCTCTTAGGAAAGAGAAAGCAGTAATGTGAATATAAGTTTATGCTCATAATGTATTGTAACTAATAACATTATTTATATTATTTTATTTTATAATTTGTTGAATTTTCAAGATGTTAACTGTCATGAAGAGCTCCTTGTCACTTTAATTGATGCTTACATATCTAATGATAGAATGAACTTATCACTTATGTAATTCCTCTATTTATTTCCTTCGTGTTTATGTCTGAGCAATTTAATCCACTATTCTGCTGGGAAAATTATCTAAACATCAATCAAATTGGCCCAGACTTTATTCCAAACTGAATAAGTAGGCTATTACATAAGGGTCATCTCTATTTTAACAAAGTAAAGTTACTATGTTATCCAGCAGTATTATGTGATCTTTGTAACCTAAATGCCATTAATGATATACAACATTTGTTATTAGAATGCCCTGTTTATATAAATGGCAGACATCGTTATTTATACTGGTGGAACGCTGGAACCATGAATGTCACTTTTTTAATGTAATTTTTCACTTAAATTTATTTCAAGTCAAATGTATGTATCGATATTTCAAAGAACTTTTATTTCATAAAGATTTATGTGAAGCCTAATAATCAAATTTTCTACACCTCAACTATGTCTGTAATCACAAAAATATATGCTGTAATTTTTTTTATTTGTATTCACAGAAATATTTGTTATATTTTTCATATGCACAGGTCACTGACCCCTTTTGTATATTTACTTCTGATCAATAATATATATATATATATATTATATATAATAACATTACAGTTATCTTACTATGATTTCAGACAATTTTTTTATAATTATTATGGGTGGGAACAATAATCTTTCCGATCAACTTTTGGGATCATTACTGACTACTATAAAGCATTACAATATTATTTTGATTGAAAAATCCAAAGTTTTACTCTCTGAAAACTACACAATGTTTTAAAGCCCGTTGTCTACGATCCAATTTACGTCCTATTTTCCGTAATATTTACAATTTCAAGAATGAATCCCAGCATAAAGTTGTATTTTAGTATGGAAATTGAATGGTCAAATAGAACCGTGAACAGCGGGCTTTAGAAACACATTTCACTTATTTGAGTTACTTTGCGGAGAATTTCCGTCATGATCAAGTCATGATAAGGGGCACTCGTGGTATTGCTAGATTATGCCTCTCGTTCTAAACAAAATGCACATCTTTGATAATACTCAGAGCTCTAGTGGTATTACACATGATAATTATATGCGAAAAACATGGGGACGGTTACGTGTTGGTTTCCGAGTAATTTGAGTACCTTGCTGGTCGCCGGTCAGTGGGTACTCTGTATTAGAGAGATTTGACTTGACGCTTTTCTTGAAGTCGTCTTCAAGAGTAGCGCACTGATTGGCTGCAATTAATATAATTATGATGTCACAATGTTTGAAGTCGGGCTTCTAGGCTAGAAGTTTTTGACTTCAAAAACAAATCTCGAAGCTCAGGGATTCAAGCAAAAGCACACCCCTTTTAGCAGATGATTGTTCAATATGGTACATGATATTTGAGTTAGAAGTGAGTTTACTGAATTAAATCATAACTCATCAACTGGTATTGAGGTTAGTACTCAAAATTAGCTGTTATTCATTCATTTCAAAAAACTAAAAATATGAAAATTTCGAAATTTATACATTAACCTAATCAGCCACTTGTTTTCTAGAAACTTATCTTCTAGCCAAACAGTAAATACATTTCTTCTGAGAGAGACGGATTCATCCATGTTTTAAATAGTGTGTTTTACGTTATAAATCCGAATAAATACAGCAATTTCTCTCAATATTGCTGCAAAGAACATTTGCTTTTATCAGGACTAAAAAATTGTTAAGTATAGTAGTAAATCTACAAGTTAGTAGTAGTAATCCCGAAGTCAGTAATTTCACATAAAAAATCTAAAAGTTGGTAGAAAAGCTCCAAGCCAAACCTTTGTATTATTGTCATTTTGATGTAACGAATATGAGAGAATAAGACACACAAACTTCAGACAATGTATAACTTCCTAACCATCTTATTTAAATCATATTCAGCAGAGCATTTTTCTCTGCAGATGGCGTGCTTTCGTTTTCGTTTTATCAAAGCTGTATAGCCACTAATACGAACTGAATCTAAACCATGAAGAAGTATACTGTCCAAAAATAATACCAATCACTCATTTACTATACACATTCGTATGCGGTAACGGACAAGGAAATTGAGTTTGTCAGCTACTTCAATGAAACCAATATATGTTCAGAGAGATCAAAAGATTGCACGTAAATACACATTTCTGCACCTGAAGTCATGGGACAAAGAAAAATGGAAATAAAAGAAAACAAAACAAGCTTTTGTTTATATAAACATAGAAAAAAGTTTTTTGAAAGACGACAAAAAAAATCAATGTCCACTCCAAGGCAAAAAGAATTTGAATATCGGATTCTGAAACAAAAAGTTTCTGTTGAAAGCAACTTTACTGCAGTTAGCAATACATGCTGAGAAATACTCCAGTTCAGGAAAAGAAACTAACGAGACCCGCTTGTCAAAAAGATTTCAAAAGAAAAACGTAAAAGTAAAAATATATTCTATATTGTTTCAACATTGTGAAAAGGGGAAAGAGAGAGAAAGCAGGAAAAACTTCCTTTTCCCCAAAGCTGAAAATATAATAATAATAATTCCCTATGCAATATTTCACTCATTCCCTTCAAACTTTAGCCCTTTCTTTATATGCATTGTCACCAACAGCAGAGAGAAAAAACTGGGTTTTTTATATGTGAAAACTGTTGCTCGGGTACTGCTCCTCTACCCGAAAAAATAGTCTCTCGCAAGTGTAAATGAAGTGTTCTCTTTTGAAAAAAGTTTTAACTCAGTGTCATTTTTATAAGAGCACAAATCTCATTTCTGTTTACTTTTTTTAGAACGCTTCAGATGAATAAGAGCATCAACAATGTTGTATGTATAGACGGTGGATATATACACCAAATCCCTTAGTAAGTATAAAGTATATAACGTGTGTTCACAAAGAAGGAAGTGATTCGTGCAGATTTGAAGTCTGCTTTATAAAAAAAATCTTCAGAAAAGATCTTCATGAAGAAAGTATATATTCTTCCCCTGCAGCATAATCTGGATAAAAATTAAATGGTGAATGAAAATTTATAACTGATAAGTAATTTGATAAGAAATAAGATATTATAACATTTCAAATAATCTGCTAATAAATCTGGGAAATCACCATTGATTGAAACACTTCTGAATTGATTGAATCACTTTTGAATTAATAGAATCACATTAGAATAATAAACAATTTTGTTCCTTGGCAGCAGCGATTATGCATGTGTGGTCATTCCTAAAAAACTCACAGTTCTCATTAGTCACATGATAGTAGTAAATTGCAAGATAGTCTCTATGGACTCCCGAGGGAGAGTTTTCATCTGAAGTTTTCTGTGTCTCGGTTAAGTCGGTTTAACAGTGTCAATTCGAATAAACTGAAATGGGTGGCCAATGAAAGGTTACTGATATATATAGTTTGCTACAAGCCTACAGTTGTACATCATAGTTGAAAAATGAAAACGAAAAAAAAAAAAAAAAAATTGTGTAAAGGAAATTATTTGTTTTCATGGTATAAACAGGCAGTGCCAGTTTCTGTGTTATTGACTAATATTTCTAATCGTACCTACTACAGACAATTTATTTTTATTTCAAAACTATATTTTTACTGCTTACAATTGTCCTTTTGAAATTTTTGAATAAACGTAAAGTGATGCCTAATTTAAGTAATGTAAGATTGGGTGTGGATCTTTTAAAAGCTAAGCCATCTAAATCACTTATTACCTGGTTTTGTTAAACTAGTCGAGTATAATATTGCTGAACGCAGTAGTCATATATATAGTGAGGGATAACTAGATATCATTATTCATGAATCTATGCTGGGAGGAACATTTTGTGCTCATTGCACTCTGAGTAAGTACATTATGCTCCAGTTTGTACTACCTTAAATGGGTTAACCCCATGGGTTAACCTATGGTGTGCAGTTGTATAAAACGCATCACTAAATTACATGAATTGAGAAATTTCCCCATGCCGGTTAAAATTAAATTCAGACAAACTTCTAATTTTCACAAAATAATTTACTGATGCTTTTATTTTGATCTGATCTTCAAAATCGTGGTTCAAAATTTGCAATATATTTCAGTACAAACAATATATTTTACTATAGTCGTCCAAACCGTTGAGTGTTATATATTTCCTATCATTTCCACTACTGAAGTGAAAGGTATGCATATCAAAGAGTATCTGCATCGAACATAAAGCAACTCACTATTGTTTTTATGTATGGTAAGAGCATAAACTGAGAAAAGAGAAGAGGAAAGAAAAAAGATTTATTGTTCTATCCCGTCGTCTTTTTCGCCAGCCACATTTTGCAATGGTTTTGAA
The DNA here is from genome assembly GCA_034698565.1 of Campodea plusiochaeta. Classification (NCBI taxonomy): domain Eukaryota; kingdom Metazoa; phylum Arthropoda; class Diplura; order Rhabdura; family Campodeidae; genus Campodea; species Campodea plusiochaeta. The sequence goes on from JAQIWE010001727.1 coordinate 6,564, forward strand.
ATATGGCGTTCAAGAAAGTAGGAGGAAGTGAAGCGCAATAAAAAGGAGGGGGTCCCTTTTTTGAATTATGTCCCACTTTCAATGACAAGAACTATTTGTTAAGAAACCCACACGCGTGTAAACAACGATTATTCAAACCTTAATTTGCATCAACTTTTTAACGAATGTGTTCAGAGACAGAAATGAGGAAGTTCATCGTAAAAAGATTTCATGAGAAAACATTGTAAATCTGAGACGACGTTTTGTAAACTATACAGTTTTTTGTTCATAGAACCCTTGCAGATCTCAGGCCAAATAAGACGAAAATTTCTTGGTAATAATTTAATTTCACTTTTTTTTAATCATACGATATTTGATCGCATATTGAGACAGTATATTAGGAGAACAAATGAAGCAAAGTGCTCTTTCTCTTACTGTAAATTTAACTGTTAATTATTATATGGAGGATTTCCTTCACAAAATCTCACTCATGTATTCCTATTTTAAAATTTTTATTATTATTATTTACTAAATTTTTGTTACACAAAAGCATTCAATAAAGTTCTTAGTGACTTTTGTTGATAGTTAATGACTTTTTGATGGCCAGTTCTGGTCGATAATGATACTGCAAATGTTACGTTTAGACTAGATGGAACAGAAGATCAGAAGTCATCGTAAGTTTTTGCAGTTAAAGTGCTGAATAACTTACTAGTTAGTGTTTTTGTCTTGGGTATTAGGAATCTAATTCAATTAAAATTGAGAGATTTTTCATTCAATTGTTCAAATAACAGTAGATATAGAACTTGATCATTATTATTACAGAAATATAAAAATATTTTCCAATATCTCTTTATCATAAATAAAAATGTGCTCACTATTATACACAAAGTCCGCAAACGGGAAATTCAATTTCAATTTATTATAGCTGATTGTAAAGTGAATGAGTGGTTCGTACTGTTTCTCATCCTTCAACAGTGTTCAAGAGTAAATTTCAATTAACAAGTGCAATGATTTTCTTTACTGGTTTGAATTTTTGGAGAAATATTTAGATATTCAGAATACTACTTCAAAAATATATTCAATCATTATGATCACTTCATAATAAGAATTTGTGTAAATAGTTTGCCTATAGTTGTCATACATAGGCTAACTAAAACAAAGCAAAAATGCGTAATGTAATTTTACGGCATGATTAGAAGTACCTAAAATATCTTGAAACTTCCACACACTAACTTCCACTTGCTCAATCAGCACGAAACTGATCGAGTAAATGACAGAAACATGCCAATTATTATCTAGTATGTGGACATTTGCTCTGCTACAGAAGTAGCGAAACCTACAGTGCGTGAGGACATTAAAAAGTTTGGATCTGTTTATCTGTATACCTTTGATTAATAATTCAGTTGATGATGAGATTCTATATAAAATATCACTCCATGCTGGCACTGATATAATTATTAACAGCATTTTCTGAATATAATAAATTTTATTCTTATTATTCAAATAATTCCTTCTCTTATTTCAAGTAAAAACCACTTGTTATATATTTAATTAATCGAACTATGTAATTGAGTATAATGTATTTAACATTTGAAATATTTGCGAGGCATTAATTTCTTATGAACTTAAAGTAATCATTGACATGTATATTAAATAGCAAATTTCAATATGTTGACTTTCTTATACACATAACAATATACAGGGTGGTCCAAAAAACATTACACCAATTTATGAAATGTAATTACTCCTGATATACTGAAGATACAGCCTTGAAATAAAAACCACATGAAAGTGCATTCAATTGCCTTTCGATTATTATATAGTTACATGGTAATATCAACAACATCAGATGTACTGTAGCCTTTTCTCCAAAACATTATGTGAAAAAAAAGTTGCACACATGAAATGTATTGCAAATTCTTAAAATTTCGGCTGTGTGAAAATATTTATGAAATTTATCACTATTAAATTTCCCATTATTTTATAGTTCTTTGATAAGCTGTGACAAAAATTATTTAAATCTCAAACAATGCGCCGTAAATCGGCAAATCAAAGTTTAAGTCTTACAGAGTGCCTGAGCATGGATTAAGTGAATGGTAAAGGTAATCCAGGAATTTCTCAATAATAGGTTACCTCACAGTTCCAATAATGAAGCAGTTTAATTATGTAGGTTATTATTATTATTATTCCTCATGTTATTTACATCAAATATTTTAATTCTAAAGATAATGATGAAGCAACCGAAAAAGGGAATATAAGCTGTACAAATTCTTGCAACATTTTTTATGTAAGTTTAAAAAAAAAAAAAAAAAAAGGCTGTAGCACATATGATATAGTAGATATCATTATAAAACTACATGCGCGTGGATAGACAATTGAATGAACTTTCATATGGTTTTTATTTCAAGTCTGTATATCTTCAGTTTATCATGAGCAATTGTAAGTTTTCAAGTAGGTGTAATGTTTTTTGGACCACCCTGTATTTATTTATAAGTATTCCATGTTTGAAAACAATGATTTGTGTTTTTAAATCAATAGTACTCTGAAAATTAATTTTGTAGAGAAGCTTTAGAGTAGTCAACCCACACGTGAAATAGATATGAAAATCAGGGATAATTGAATTTCAATATTTCATTATTCTCCTCGATAAACGGACTTTTAATTTCATTTTCAATGGGAATTTAGCAGACGGAACTTCCATAAATTTACATTTTATTTATAATTTAGTGTTCAAAATGTATTAAAGCTGTTGACACATTTGAATAAAACGGTATTAACTGAAAATGTATGAATATGGCGTTTTTATATAAATATTTGAAGAATATTATTGATTGATATGTTTGAAGAATGAAAAAAGTATAATATGCAGAGAAGTAGAGAGGCGTGGTAAAACATATCAATCATCTAATGTTGGTAGAAGATAATTTCTTTAAACATCATAAAAGAAGAGCTTAGTGAACTTCAGATCACTTTGCTGTTCTTATGTAGAAATAATAGAAGCAAGATCAATAATCATTCAGAAAGTAGAAAGAGACAGGATATTAGTTGTCAAGTAATCTGTCTTCATTTCTTCGCTCCTATCCCTCCCCATCACTTTTACTTTATTATATCGCTTTTATTTAGAGTATATAAGTGAACTCACTTGCATTCATTTTGGTTCATCGTAAAATAATTTCTACTAACAATTTGGGAAAATGCTACAATATTTAAAAGCAAATCCATAACTGTATGCTGTTCAAAATAAATGTAATAGTAGGCTGAGGGTATATTTTTTTCTATACAATCATGAAGAATCGAAATCTTAAAAAAAACTACAAAGGAAAAGTGCAATAATACCTCCAATAATTTTTTTCATAAGTACTAGCAGGGTAGCAGCAATGAATTTGAACGTATATTTGAAGCTCTCTTTCGTATACAGCGAGGGTGATCAACATAGCGTGAACTATTTCAAGTTTATATAAAATCTGAAATACTTAACGGATTAATAAAAATGAGATGCCAAAATGAAGTTTGAGTATTAATATTTTTAATATGGCGGGAAAAAATTGTGAAAAAATACCAGATATGCCAAAAATGACAATTTTTTCCCTTCCTCTAATAACGTGACCTGAAAATGAAGTAATCAGTATTTGTTCTTGTTTTCAAATTTGTATAAACCCAGAAATACTTAAAGAAATAATAAAAATGAGTTACCAAAATGAAGTATGAATATTAAATTTTCTTAACATAATGAAAAATGTTTTGAAAATTTACCAATTGGGCTCAAAATGGTGATTCTGTAATAACATAATCTTATAATGAGCTCATTGATGACTATGCAATGTTGATGAAATTTTTATTTATGAAGTTAGATTGATCATAATTCATGGTAATGAAGTTTAATCAAGTGTGAAAAGTTCCGAAGAATTTCAGAAAAATATCCCTTATTGTTTTTTGGAAAGCAATTTTTTAGTAGTTGAGAAAAATTCCTATATAATGATATGAAAGCTTATACATTATGTATGAGATTCTGGTAAGGAAAATTATTGCTCAAAAAGTCCTGAATCAATTTTTTTTAATTTGTAGGATATTTCACATTGGGATGAAGTTCTTCTTATTAAATTATTACATGTCTGATTTCACAAATAAAACTTTCCTTGTCGTTTCAGATCAGAAATAGTCCTAATATTGATATAACAGAATGACCGCCATTTTGAATAAATTTGACAACTGAAAAAACGCTATTTAAAACTTGATTATTATTGCTTTAATTTGATTGCTTATTTTATAAATCCGTCGAGTATTTCAGATTTTATGGAAACTTAAAATAGTTCGCTCTAAGTTGATCACCCTGTACTATCGAGCATTCTGGTTAAACCGTAGACGAAATATTTTTTTTAATTTATATAATCAGCATCCAGTGGCACAGCTTAAAAAAAACCTAAGGATATTTGGTTCCTTATAATCTTAGTGTATAACGTTGTATAATACAAATAATTTTCGTTACAATATTTATAATTTATGCCAGCAGCATTTTCAACGGGATAAACAACAGAAAATGTAAATACATTACTAAAATAAAATTATTGAACTAATGTACCAAAAATGTAATTGCTGTTTCAAATTACGGTATTTCAAAATTTGACTTCTTTAGTTTGACGAAATTTAAGCTAAAATAGTGCAGTTATTGTTGTAAAGTTACTTAATTTAATAAGAGAAATAATTACATCAGTATCTAGGGTACATATAAAGTCATCTGTTTCTGAGACAATAGTTTTGGCTGCTGCTAATATTGCAAATAGCTTATGAAAAATGCTGGACAAAAATTGAAATCCAGAATTACTTAGTTTTAGTTCTATGAGTTTGAGACATTTCTGTGATCAAGAACCATAATTACTGTTAGTTTTAACTGTAGATGAAAACATTCGAACGTAAAAGAATTTAGTGTAAACAGAATATTTCATTTGTAATTTCTCAGAATTTCATTTAAATTTGTTATATTAATGCCCTAAATCTACTACTCCATTTAATTTACGAAAGAATATGATAGTTTGTTTATAATAAAGTTTATACTCCTTCATTTACTACGATATTATCAAGAATCGTTTGTGTTATTATAAAGTAAGTTATCTTTACTAAATATAGATTTCCTCTAAGTAAAATCAACACGAGTTTGCATTTATGTACACTAATATAACATTTAATTTTAGCTGACTTATTATTTTTAATTCGTGGCTTTGAATCTGGTTCATTATAATATTGTAGTATGACATTATCGGAAATAATAATCCACAACTATAAATCAAAAAAGAAAAAATAGAATATTAAAAAATTGACACTGCTCCCAGACGTAAATGAAAAATAATTTGCTTATTCTCATTAACGGCACCGGAATAAGTTCTCTAATGAAAATTTCCTTCCTGCGAAAAAAAAACTCTCGAAAATACAGCTATTGTAGCCGTGTTAAAGAAGATAGTACAGTTAAAAAATTCGCACACTCACTCTTTTTGCAACATCATTAATAACCAGAAAAGAAAAATTGTCCTTGTTCAAAGAGGTTATCAGGTGTGCCAAGAAATAATATAAATAATGTTATAAATGTGTTTTCCAACGCTATATTTTGTGAGAAGGCTATTCATTTATATAGTCCATTGTCTGATGCTGTCACTAACATACTTTTACGATAAATATAGAATCCAGCTAGGGTAGTTCCCTTAGGACCTATAAATTTTATGATCCAAAACAATATATACTCTATCATCCATATGCAAACGCCGCTTTTCATTTCCAAGTACAGTAGTCACGCCGTATGTTTAGTTCAAAAGACTAACTCTACTTTATTGCAGTGGTTAATATTCGTTGTAAATTTTATATTTTCATCTGATCAGGGATTTAACGGCCTGCTTACATGGAACATTAAAAAGATGCATAGTTCCAGATATCGTTGGTTAAACGGGTGATGTATGATTGGTTTGAAACCAATTCTTGCCTACTAAATCGTTCGTATAAATTAAATAAATAGTACGAATCTCCTTGCTTGAAACGATTGAGGTGTTTGATACGAGTTAATGGAGCAGATAAATGCCTTTTTCAGTTATCGGTATAGAATAAACAGAAAGTTATTAACTTCTTCATTTAAAATGACTGTTTCACTTCTGATGAATAGCACAAATTGAAAAGATACAACATACAAGAAAGAAGCTGCTAGAAAAAAAATATAACAATAGATATTTCGGCGCTTCGCAACGGGGTCACCGGGGGTCACATTCAAAAAGAGGCAAAAATTTTAGCACTGTAATCTTGACAAACCTTTTACGATATTGTTTTATTTAAATCCAACTAATTTTTAGATGTGACCTGCAGCGAACCGCAGGAAGCATCTATTGTCCTCGGTTCGTCCGTTCGTCTGTCGCGAGAAACAGCTCCTAAACGGCTAGAGATAGGTATAGGAAAGTGTATAGAAAAAATTATCAGAAAAAATAATCCAGTTCACATTTTCATTTTCGAGTCGATCAATCGAATTTTGACTAATCTCGTGTCGAGAAATCCGATAAAGGTTAGAGATAGGTATAAGGAAGTATATACTTATTACAAGGAAGATTTTACCCTGATTCGAAAAATGATTCGATTTTTTAAATTCGACAGAAATATATTTGACGAATACAGAATCGATCGAAGTTTCTGAAATGTCAAGTCGGTAAATTCAATAACGGCTACAGATAGGTATAGGGAAGTAAATAGACAAAATTAGCTGAAGTATGCTGATTTCGGTTCAAAAATATTTTCTGGGCGACTAAACAAAATTATCAAGTTTGACCTATTTATTTTTTAATTAAAGATGATCTGTAAATCTAAAAAGCCTTCTTGTAATAGGTAATTATAAATTTCAAATGCCCCTCTTATACCCCTCTCTGTGAGCTGGGTTTCTGTCTTATGTGATACAGTAAACTATGTGGTGAAGACAGTCCTACTTTGTGGATATCAATGGATCTAAAAACCCGACTGTTGCGCCAAAATTCCTCTTATATTCAGTGCAGTATTATGTGAGATTTGCCTGTATTTGATTTTCATAACAATTTAATAGTATAAACTATGCTTTATTTAGTTTAGTCTATTATGTTGATTAGCGAAATGTTTTTGCTACAAAACACTAATACGCGTATGAAGTTAATTTTACTGGCTTTTATATAGAAGTTATCTTACTGTTAGTCTACAATATAATTCAAACAAACGTTATCAATTTTTGTTTTCGGAAATTGTTAAAAATATTCTGAAAATTGTTTCTGAATGTTTTAAGAAAAAATAAGTATTAAATACGAGGAGTCAATATATTTAATTATTTTGATTCACTACCGACATTTTGTTATATTATTATTTATTGATTACATAAAATCAATAAATTTCACTAATTGCACACACAATAACATTTTGCACAATTTGCACACACAATAACATCAAACAGTGAAATTCATCAGAAATTATTGTGTGTTATAAAACTCTGATAAAAAGAAAGCCCTTCTTTTTCATATACACTTGCAACTTCTTTTCCATATTCGGTTTCTTATATTGTATCTTCGATATCTGCATATAAACATAACAAGCACATAAAACACAAAATATGTTATCCCAAATAATTTTGCATTCATCCTATGTCATATTTTGTCCCCAGAATTTTTATATCGAGGAGTGAAACGTAAAAATACCACATTTTTTTTTCCTTTCTCCCTCTCGCTCTCTTATACGAGGTGATCAAATAAGTTCTATGAAAAAGTTGTTGTATAGCGATAAAAATATATTGTCTCTGTATCAATTCAAAACTATTTATGTTCTATTATGTATGTATAAAGGCACCCATCCAATGCAGTAGCTGTAGTGTTAAACTTTTCGTTAATGCTTGTTTGTGGAATTTATTACTTTTTACAAATTTTCCCACATAGGATCGTCATTCTTCACTACTCAACTTTAAAAGTTTCCTCTCATAAATTATTGTGTAATTTGCATTACTTCATGCATTCCATTTCAGACAGACGGCTGTTGATCTTGCCATGTACTGTAGTACTTTTTCTAGAACCAAAATGCGAATATGTATATCGCTGCAGCTAAAACTATTTATCAAAAGACCCTTTTTAAAATGAATGTTATATATAATTTGCGAGAATCCATATTTCGCAGCCTAATTTTTTCACAGCAAGGACAAAGACTTATAAACCCACCCTCGTACACATCTTTTAGGAAAGGTATGATTGTAATATGGAGGAGCTGCAATAAAAGAGATGTTTTTTGGTAGAAAAAGAAGCAGCAAAAAAGATGAAGTACGTGACTGAATTACTGCACTGTTTTAGACAGATGGATTCATTTTTTGGAACAGGATCAAAAA
>JAQIWE010001728.1:0-14893 GCA_034698565.1 Campodea plusiochaeta
TTCCTGCGGGAAGCCATCTTTTCCAACACAGCTTAGCGGTCTCTAGGGAAAGCGAGTACAATAGAGAACAAAGAAAGCAAAACGGGATATGTGTGTTGGAAAAGATGGCTTCCCACTTAAAAAGAAACATTTCTAATTCCTAAAAAGTCTAAAATCTTAAAACATTACTGACTATAGAAATTGACCAAAAAAACTCAAATAATCTCACGAGTCAGTCAGAAATTAACCTTTATTCTATTAGGCAAACAAAATAATGCTATCAGTAATCTTATTATTATGATCCTCACAGATTATAGATGAATATTCGCACCTTTGCTAAGATCAAGGGATCAAGAAACAATCTGTGTCCGGTCTGCTGTAGATGAGAGATGAATGAAGATATAAAGTTACGTATAGAAAGGAAATTAAACAGCAATGAGTTTCTTTATTATTATTCTTTAATTACACTTGTACTGTATTTACAAAATTAATAATAATAATATACTTTGGGTAATTGATTTCTCTAATATTCAGTATAATAACTATATATGACATTACAACCTTTGATATTGAAATTATATGAGATTTGCCTCATTACGTTTTCTGCATATACAAAGAACTGCAAATTACGTTTACATGAAGAATTCAGAAACCAACACAAATATAAATAAGAACATTTTCTCAAATTTCTAATGTTTTTCTATAGAGTATATCTGCATACTGTTTCAATGAGTACTTTCAAAATATGTGCATTTCCCAGTTACTCTGCACTGCTGCAGCGTGTTTACATTACAAAAACATTTAATTATAAGTGAACCCACTATATATTCTTTAACCTAAACCCTACATTATGTAAAATAACCCAACGCTCTTTTCCGCACCACAGAACAAAGTGGACAATATTCGCTATGTCCCCAACAAACCCAACCCTTCAAAGTAATAAACAAAATGAACACAACTGACAAGAACTCAGAGAGCAAAACAAGCACTCAGCATAATAACGACATGAATTAGGCAGCTCAAGAGTCATATCATATTCCAACAACATCATTCATCACTAAACAACATAAGAGTAATATATTACTTCAAAAAAATGGAGAACATGTATATTTTCCTCATGTGAGTATAAATATAAAATGATTGTGTATGTCCTGCTGTCTTCACCACGGTGGTATATCTACCGAGCTCTTTTCGTGGTCAGAGGACAGCCCGATTCAGTGCTTGCGAGCAGCCCTCGCATTAATTATACGCGACTGTGAAATCCCACGAGACACACAAAAAAAAGCTTCTTGCTACGAAGAGATGGAAACAGAGGAGGTTTTGGAGAGCACAAATAGAAAGAAATGGATAATCACTATATTAGACTATCAACTATTAGTCAAGAAAGCTTCTTTATATAGCAAGAATACAATTGTGTAATTGTTTTGCTGGTTCGATATGTTAATTTTAAATATGTTTGTAGATATGTTTTTTATTATTATCCAGCAAAATACATCAGTTTGCAATTCGTTTTTCGCAAGAATCAGTATTTCTACTTTTTTCTGAATGATAGTTATCAGTATCAGAAGTATTTAATTATAGGGTAACATTTCTTCAAAATATTTTTACATAGATTTATGACAATCGTTTTGTAAAAAGGACGAACTCGAAATAGGTATAACTCGGCTGTTTCAGAATTTTCAATTAAAATACTTTATAACACCAATTGTATAGGACAAGTCAAGATGTACTCAAATTATGCAATTAAAATATATTTTTTAGATTATACTGCAAAAGATTATACTTGTTTTGCCATAATAATACAAATTGTTCAACAAATCCATGAATTTATATATAACTTCATTCTGGATGTAGCGTGTTAAAGATGTTTTTATACCAATTAAAACTCTCTGTTTATTATTGATTCACCATTGTTTATTGTTTAAATCGCTTGAAAATTACAGAGTAAGTGTAAATTCTCGATATTTATCTTATAAAAACAAGCAGCCTTAAGGTATCTTGCGGTATGTTGCTTTTACAACACGCATTTATTTACCTCATCTAATGCAATAACAATTTGTTTACGTGACTTTTCAATACCTTTTTCTTCAGTATCGTGTTTCAATTAAATTTTAATATAAATTAGCATTATAAAACACGTTGTATGACTATAGGTCTAAAGTACAAATTTAATTTAAAGATAATTGTTGGTACAAAAATTATTTCCACATCAAGACACTATTTCCCTGCTCATCGCAGACCACGCATAACTATATTTTATATCACTTGTGAACTTAGATTTGCCTTTGTATAATACAGTAATATGTCTAGTACTGAGTTCTCAGCAAATATTTAAACTGAAAAATTGTTTCACTAAAACTACTTCACAAAATTGTGATTTGTCAGCTAATAAAAAGAACAAAGTTATACATTCTTAACTTAATTATCATTTAAATATAGAAAAAGATAGGAATGAAAATAATATATAAATAGAAAACCTAAAACCATGGACAGAGAGTGTTAATACTCAAAATTCAGAACTCGTTTCCCTCTTCTGCTTTAAATTGAAAAATATTTGAAATATGGATATTGAATAATAATACCATATATTTTTTTTTATTTGAAAAACTATATCTAAGTTGTTGTAATTATTTCCCTACATATAAAACGAATGATATATTTTGCTAATTGATTCATTCGTGCCCATAATAGTTTTGTTGTGATTGTGAAGTGAGCATGGACTGCATGGTGTGGAAAGGAAGCGGTTGAAAAGTAAGGGAGACAACGGGAAAGGAGGGAAATTAATTTATCGAATATGCCCAAAAAAAAAATCAACACAACCGTCATAGTAATTTTTTAACACTGATTGTTGCATTATGTGATGATATTATTTTGAACGACAGCAGAAGTTTGTGACGTTATTGAGACAATATCAGTCATGAGCAGCAAAGTGAAAATCGTTTTAACAGTCTATAGTATAAACATTCCTGTAATCTCCAGAAATCGAACATAAGCCTCTTTTTAACCATAGGTTTTGAGCTCAACATCACCGGTACCGTGTAATTTTCTACCGATACACGCGATCTCCAAGTTAGACGGATCTTCCTAGAAAGTTTTTTTTAACTAATACTTAATCAAAGATTACAAGCTTCTGCTTCAAAAATCTCAGTATTATCACGCAATATTCAAAGTGGTGTTTATTTCTTTCAGATTTTATAGTGATCCAATAATTAAAAGTCTTGTGAACTTGGCTACTTTAAAATTCCGTTGCGTATCTGTAGAAGAGGTAGTGGGATATGTAAAATCGAACTTAATTACTACTTTGCTTTTCTACCACTGGTTATTAGGGAAACGAAGAAAGTGGAGGAATTTTTGTAAACGTGGGTTTGAACAAGTAATAATTTGTGTTTTTGTCTATACTCTGTATATTTATAAAAACTTACACATGCACATATAGCTTCGGGATAATGTTAACACGTCTTGGTACTTGAATAATATATAAATAAGCAATAACAGAATAATAAAGTTCTCGTTAAAACCTTACATAAAAATAAGTGATGCAGTGCTGCTGAAAGACTGAAAATATTTATTAGATCAGTAAAACCATACAGATTAAAACCGATCCAAATTTAAAACCGATTTTACTGATTTATTTGAATAAACTATAGAGTTTTAGATATTGCCGATATGGCATATATCACATGAAATAAGTTCAATACAAACATTGGTTATATTGCTTTTCTTTCTAAACGATTTTCAGTCAATGTGAAAAAATATTTCAAAGATCTGAATGTGCATCGTTGATCTTATGTTGATTCCTCGTATCGTATATAGGAATAAACATTTTCTACGGAAACATTAAATTTCCAAACGCCAGGTGTGGTCCACCCTTTTAGAACTAATTGAATCAGTCCGAAACATAATTAAGCGAATTCCAACCTGTTTACAAACAAAACAACAGAAACTCTGAGTGGAAGTCACAAGCCGTCCTCTCGCACCCTTCCTATCATAAACCTCCCAAGTTTCAACAAACTGATAAAAACTGTAAATCATTGGTAAGTAGGTGCGCTCACAACTTGTAACGAGCTTTACTATTGGTCCAGCGTCCATCTTTATTGTTCGAAGTAGCCCTTATAGCAACAATAAACACATGAATCTCGTTAAATGCGCCTCGAAGGCTGCCATTATTAATAGGGAGGTCGATGATTTCAATCTTTAATTCTATTACCAGCCACATGTCATAAAAGAAGGGCGTTTTTATCCATGACGCCCAGGGGTCAACACTGTTTCTTCTAAGCAAATGAGAAAACAATTTATTGCACTTGTACCTTGTTTGCGGAATAATGGTATAGTACAAGGGGAAAGGAGAAACTTTGATTTTTTCCTGGAGTTTTATTGGAGACTCCTCCATAACGGTACAGAAATCTTATGCAATCCAAAGAGTCTAAAAGTTTCACACTTTGTTAAAACGTGATAGCTCTTTTGAATATAATTGGGAAATTTCTGACATCACGAAATGTTACTTTCTAGAACATCTTGTACTTTTACATATCTGCGAAAGAGGGGGGGAAGCGATCAGGAGTCATAATATTATTAAATCAAATCATAGTTAATAAGCAAGCAAATTTGTTTATCACAAACACTGTTCGCCGACATGTCCTTTGATAACCTTACACAGTCTTTTTAGATTGATCTATCTTGTTGGCAATTAGCCTCTTTAGTCAATCAGGGCCAGAAGCTGCTGCTTATGACAATTTAACATTATTAGATTATTTTTTAAATATTTCTGGCATTTAATACTTTTTCTAGTCCAGAAAATATGAAATACTGTCCAAATGAAAAAAAAATAAAGAATATGGTTTTCTACAAACATTATAATTTTCTTCAAAATGATGTAAAGAAATTTTCGATACAATTTTGACAAAAACATCATGTTATGTGTTTACGTCATATACTTTTAAAAGTCATTAAACTTTCTGAGATTGAGAAGTTAAATGTGTATATTTATTCAGTGGGGAGGTAGCGTTTTCACATACACAAGTACTCTTTCACTTTTGTTTGTTCTTTTTTGTATTCCATATATCAAGGGTAACCTGTGTTCGAAACCACAGCTTACCAAGTTGTGTTGGAAAACGAGACCCCGCTGAAAATAATTGGTCTTTAAAATCTGAAGGAAAAATCAAACCGAAACACTATACACTATATTAATACAGTAATAGGTATAACAATACAATCTTTCTTGATGTTTTCATAAAATTATATAGCTTAAATAATTATTTAATAAATATTTGAGCAAATGGAATTAAACACAAAAAAACTGTTTACATTACAAACGAAAATAATTTAAAATGTATTATTATATTTTATTGAAAATCGAAAATAAAATACATGTATATGGTATGGAAGATTTGAATATTCTAAAATGGTCAACTCAATGTTCCTTCGGAAGATCCGACACTGTCATTGCCGGCTTCAATACAACTTAACCCTTAACCCCATATTGCATTAATAAACTAATAATTTACTTTCTTTATCCAGTGTTGGACATTAATGACTGTGTATCTTATTTCCAATTGGTCAGTCAAGTTCGCTTTTTTCATCCCAGACAAAAAAGACATTAAAAGTAACTTTTGAACTTATTCATGTTGTTACAGAAGCATTTTTATTACTTCTTGAGTGCCACAATTTTTAAGTACAAAAATAAATCCAACTTTTGCAAAAGAAATGCTGATTACGGAATCACATGAGTTTTGCAAAATGATGATGATTGGAATTTATAATAATTGAATTATATTCAAGTTTTCACACTTGAGGATAATGTTTGCATGCTGAATATTCAACTCCTCTTAATAATTTAGATAAGGAAATTACTAGCGTATCGAAAGGCAGGCTTTAACTAAACTACTACATGTAGATTGCAATGATTTAATAAGTTTCGCGTCTCTGCTCTTCTGAAGATTTTTATCAGATTTTAGTTTCTTCCTACTTTCAATCGTTTTACAATCCAGAACGCCTTCCAAATTGCTCAAATATATATTAAATAATTATTTTATTTTTCAAGTGATAAAGTATAATGATGTCATAAATTTATTTTTTTTTAACTTTCAATAGATCGTGAGATATGAATCTTCGTTTCAAAATTCTGTGAAAAATGGAATAATACTAAAGTACAAACCATTATCTCATTATGAAGATTAGAGAACTTTTTCACGCATAAAACCTGAGTCTGTAAAATTCACACGCGTATCATAACTTCATTTATAACCTTGGATATTTAAAGTCCTTGGTATGAAATAATAATGTACATTAGATCTTTACAAATACTGCAATCTGTTTAAATCATGCAATAATGGAAGTAGTTGAAGTATACGAGAAAAACTATAGAATTTTTTTTATATTTCAATACAATGATTCTGTACAGAGGCGCCGATTTTCTGGAAGGTCAGGGGGGGGGGGGGGCTGAAAGCATTGGGATACGGGAGCGTCACAGACCGTTCGCGAAGCGCCACCATGGTTGGAGCAAGCGAAGAAAATTTTGAAAAGTTGTAGTTAGAAACTCACTATTTCAGACAATTTTTATTGATATTTCGTAAATATTCGGTCTATAATTTCCAATAATTCCTAAGTTTTATTATTTTTTTGTTTTGTTTTATGCTTTCTGTCAATTACCACGCCTGAAAGGGTATACGACAAAATTTTTAAACGGAAAATGAATTTTTGATATTGATTCCTCTTATTTTAATCAAATTTTATCGTTTTAAGATCACAAATTCATAATTCTTACAAAGAATGAACAATTTACAAAGAATTATTGAAGAAGAACAAAAATAACAACAATTTCATCCAGAGGAGTGTTAAGAAAGTTTTGAAAGAAAACCACCAATTTTAAAAAATTCCAGGGGAGGCTAAGCCCAGCTGGATTGGTTCAGCGGGGACTAAGAGCCCCCGGGCCCCGCGTTACTGATTCTTTATATTTTATTATTATTATTATTATTATCGTATATTATAAGTTAACTGAGCTCTTACGTGCAAGCGATATTCGTTTAGTTGCTAAATTAGGAGTGAAGACTGACAAAAAAAAGTTCCATATCAATTTTTTGCAAAGTAATTTCTGTTGTAAGAAAATCTATATTCAGAAAGTATTATTTTATTCCATTCTCATTCTTCTCATATTTATTATATTCCAAATATAAAATGAACTTGTGCAGTTCGAAGTGCAGGAAAACTTAATTCAAAATAGCAAAATATTTATCGTTTTATTTCTTCCGTATATGCAACTTTGAGATTTCAGAGATGTAGTCCTGCAGCGATCCCGGAGATTTGCCTTTTAAAAATGTTATTTTAAGAAAAATTTCTCAAATGTTTTGAGCTTTTGACATAGAGAATAAATAATTATTTCCCCTCGCCATCAAATATTTTGAGGGCGTAGATTTTGAGTAGATTGTTATTATACCAGCCAGTCCTTGGACCATCCAAAGGTAAAGACGATCGAGAAGGCTACGTTAAAGATAACAAACAACTTGTTTCATTTTTGTCCTTGTATATAGAATATCCATTATTGAATCAAAATTATTCACTAAATATGTACACGGATTGTAATGAATTTCTTTCTAGTATGGAATTGAAAAGCTGGAACAAAAAAGGTGAAATGTTCATTGTCCATTAAAAATTTACCGTTTCTTCAAAACACTTTTCCTGAATTTTGTTATATCAATAACATTGAAGTTTAAGAGCATAATGAGGGTGCCGATGAAGTATTTCTACTGCATGAAACTTTATTTGAAAAGGTAGAAAAATATTATCGTACTTCAAAAAGTAACGGAAGTAAAAATATTCAAAGAACAATGTGGTATTGAATATTATAACTTACCAATGGTGAATAGAAGGCGGAACTATCGACTCCGATACTTGGATACGGATTTTGTTCTGTGGACGGATAAGAGGCGGCGTAGCTTAGCGTCGGTACGGCCGTTGTGGAGAGTCGAGGGTAGGAAGAAAGAGCGAGGCGGGCAGAGTCGTACTGGCAGGAACAGATTGTCTGTCCCGATACAGGATCTGTACCAATTGGACGACCTGTTTCACAACATGGAGATGTTGCTGAAGAAGGGGATGGGGCTGAACCCGTTGACTGTTGACTGCTCGTCGCAACTAGGAGCTGGAATATAAATGTTTCATTAGAAATAAATCAAATCAGAAGTTAAATCAATTCCGGTTGTTTCTTTACTCTCTTTATCGAGAAAACTTATTAATATATTGTGAATTTGCAGTTTCATGTAAATCTTATATAATACGTAACATTACATTATGAACTCACATCATATTAAAACCGAGAAATAATTCAGAAAATATAATTTTAAGCCTGTATTTTTTTCAACGGGGAGCTGTGTGTTGGAAAAGATGGTTTCCCGCTGGAAAAAATACAGGTTTAAGTTATAGTATTGACTAACATCTTAATATAGTTGACGAAAATCACGCCATTTCTTTATTCTATTTGCTTAGAGTTCCACCAATCGTATTTGAAATCCCTCTCTAATAAAACCAGCAATCAAAAGAGTGTTGACAAATTTTGAGAAGCCCTGAAGCTTAAATAACCGTTGTAATACATCACTTCAACCAATAAGAAATCTCAGATGTGCTTCTTAAAAGGAAAAGACGTTCTGAACAATAAGGGTAATATTGCGCTTTTTCTTGGGTCGCTAGATCTCTTTTTTGACAGTCGAAAAGTTGGCTCTCGGCTGAATATACCGTATTGATCACCATCCATCCAATTCAGTGCTACTATACTCCCCCTTTTTCAAACTCCCCTCTAAACTTTCTTTTTTTTTCGCTCCCTCTCCGAGAGAGAGAGAGAAAAAAAAACTGCTCAAATCAGAGATGACGTGGAGAATGCAGATTTTTGGGGGATTTGACAGGCAGAAATAATGCGTTAAATGCGATTTTGAAGTCCCCGTGATGGTAAGTCTCAGAGGTTTCAAAGTAACGGGGCACTCAAGTGAACTCATCTCACGGGATTTGTAACAATCGGCGTTTCCATTCATGGTTTTCGCGTTAATCCGTATTTGCTTCAATTTTTCTTCAAAGAGAATTATCTCATATCAGCAATATCGAAAAACTTTTCTTCTATATAATAATTATTGTTAAAATTCTATTTTTATATATGAAAGTTTAGTAATAGTGATGCTAGTTTATAACATTTTGCTGTACGTTGTTATCGCGATTATGCGTACCTAATTTTATTTGCCTTATTATACACAGCATAAACGGTTTAAAGGTTTGCATTATAGTTAAAAGCATATTGAAAATATACAATAAACATGCAACAGCCAATCCAGGGAGACTAATCCAGATCGCTCACTTATTTATTCCCGAATTTTAGCTTGTACATTGTATATTGAAAACGTTTCCAACACTTGGAATAGCACATTTAAAATGACTGGGCATAAATATCTTAACTTTATATAACTTTGATACCATTAATTAATTCTCATCATCATCAATGACAATAACACTATTGACTATACTGTATTATGCTATGAAAATCTAACAATATATTAGAGTATTATCCGTCTATCCGAATATGTTCTTTTAAACCATTAACTGTATAAGATTACTGTTTACATCAAGTACTGTATATATTAATATTATAAAATTACAGCAGTTCTACAGAAAATGAATCTGATTCATATATTCATAATAAACTTTATTTTAATTTTAAATTAACAAATTGCGCTCTTGTATGCTTCGTTTTATTTTACTGTATGTAATTCTTTTTTATGGCTCCATAAATTAATGGTATGCAATAAAATAAATTAAACAGTCGTAATGACAGTTATTAAAGGGACTGGCTCATGTTTTAGCTATAAGAATGGAACATGTATCACAGAAGTAAAACGTTATTGTTTATAAAACCAGGTTTTGAAAATCCACACGCACCAAATGTATCGTTTCTCACAGTGGATCTGAAACTGATTTTGATAACTGTGAAAGTATATTCCTCTTCCGATTTAGTTTTAGTGTATGATGAAGGTTGTAACTGTTCTAAATGTATAAACTGTAAACTTATCACGATTAGAAATCGTCATCCATTAATTCGTTTACCGCGCTTTGATCGGGAAAGTGTGTATTATGGTCCATATTTTATCAATATAAATAATTTTTTTTCTGTAAACTGTTAAATATTATTTTACCCTACTTTATGGTTAATGTTAATGCGATGAACAGCATGTTTCATCATTGCGTTTTTATTATACTAAAAAAATTAGAAAATGCAACAGGTGTTAAATATGTCATATTTAATAAATTTCGAATCTCACCACTATATATTTTCAAATGCTCTACACATATTTATTTTGTTTCTCGGATAAGTTCAGTCTAAAGAACAACTGGCGCGAAACGTAGTCGTTCGATAAAACTGCATTTAATTATAAAGTATTTAAATTTCACAACATCTGTTATGTCTCTTTCATTTAAATTATGCGATAGCGACATAAAAGATCTAATAAACTACAAACAACTCATTAAATGAATCTACATCTACCATTAGAATAACCGCGGCCGTGTCAGGTACGGCAATGAGGGAGATGATGGCTTGGCGCTCGGTCTGTGCTTACCTGCGAAGCCGAGGAGTAAGGATACCCGAATTGCGGATATGCTGACATGGTTTCCGACACTGGCGAGGGCACTGAGTTCACGTCAGCTTGCAGTTCATCACTGCACATAAGTAGTCACTAAAAATATAACCGTTCACAAACAATATTAAATGTAATTTATCTCGTTGTTGTACAAATTCATCACAATTGAATGAGCATGCTCTCTGACATTGGTGGCAGCACTCTCTGAGATATAACCTGCTCTCTATCGCTCTCACTACTGGAAAGGCAAACACACACACGCCAACATTTGGGCCTCTCAAACCACACCCACTGTTTCCAGGGGCGGGGAGATTCGCTTTGGATCCATCTATGATAAGGAACAAACGCGCCCACGTTGGGTAGAAAGCACGAATCAGGTTTCCCAGCCGCCATGGAATCTCCGCCCTAGAAACATTTGTGACAATGCTGCTAAGCCACTTTAGCAGACGAAACAAGTGAACATGATGTTGGATAATAAGCGTGCAAAAGGGGAAAAGGGCGATAAAAGAAGTTTTCATCAGAGTATAAGTTGTACCATCATCTCTGTACAAGGGAAGCTTTGTTAACGAGATTACTCCTTGTTGGTAAAGATGCATGTTAACCACATGTTTTTGGGGATATCGTATGATTTTACATATCATAATATTTGTAACGATTCTTTTTTAGAAATATGGTTTCGAAGTTGAAATGTGGGAAACTGACAATATATGATGATATGGGCATGGGATGTTATTATTTTTCTTGATTAGTATTTTAGTATACCGCAAAGTAAGGCACAAATAATACTTCGCTTCATCTCTTTAATACTTTAAAGAATAACTTTTATAACAATGTATTTGTTTTCTGAATTGGTAATAAAAGAAACAATACAGGTCGCAATGCCGAATCTTGCGAGACGCCTCTAACATTAGTTACGGTTAATGATTAGAGGTTCTCTACCACAACAATAAATTTGTTTTATTCGAATTATTCTCTTATAACAGGTCTTCCAGCAGAAGTTATATCCTTTGTGTTTATTTCGCAAAACATTGTAAAAGAATTATTTTAATGTATTGATAATCAGATAAAATTCCATAAAAACATCAAATTTCATCACTGTGAAATCTTTAAATAAAAAATATTGCCATATATGCTAAGATAAGTATCACTGAAATAAACTCATTGATATCAATAGCCTATGTGTTAACTTAGCATATTATTTTAATGGAAAGTGTTATTTCCTTGAAATTGAACGTGTAGTTTTTTCAGAAGGAGGTAGCATTTTCGCAACACAATCTACCGTTTTACTTTCTTTGTTCTCATCAGTTGAACTCGATGTCTCAAGGAACCGATAAGCTGTGTAAGGGACGCCGGAACTGCTTTTTGGCAGGGGGAGCGAGGTCAAACTTACAAATCCCTCATTTTCATATTATGATATTGCAAAAAAAGCTTTTGGTGAAGCATAAATAAAGGCTTGCTAAATTCCGTTCGCGAAATGCCACCATGTTTGGCGCTATTAGCGATGAAAATTTAGAAAAATTGTACTAAAAACTGACTGTTTTATACCATTTTTACTATATTTACTGTATTATTTAAGCCACCTTTTTTAAAATTAGCTTCATTTACCTACACTTTACCTCCATGGCAATAAAGAATTTCCAATAGCAGGGGGAGCGGTCGCTCTCCTTGTTCCCCCTGCTCCGACGTCCCTGAGCTGTGTGGAAAACTATGCGCCCCACTGATGGAAAATGGACCTCTAAATAAAGTGGAAAACTTTCAGATTAGAATCTTTTTTATATGAATTTTTAACTGTAGTTCAGAAACACAAAATATAGACCCAGTATTTTTCAGCGGGAATTCCCGATTTCCAACACAGATTAAAGGTCCCTTGACAATCGAGTACAATAGAGGACAAAGAAGGTGAAACGGGACTTGTGTGTTGGAAAATGAGAATATTACAGGTCTAAATGAAATTGCATAAATGCGCACAGAAGCATATCACAAAAGCGCACAACAAAATATCAACGTTTCAATGCGTTGTGAGCTCATTTCTCGAAATCAAGTGAACAGTTTTCAATTTTCAAAACCGAATTCTTTATACATCTCGTGATAATTCAATCAGCAATCTCCCCATCTTCAGAACAGCAATCTTCGATAAATAGGAAATAATATAAAATATAATATTCCCTATAAATAGGAAATTAAAGATTAATTTCACTAGAGATTTATAAGTTTCTAATTTACAATTGAGGCAAGAAACAATGAAACATCCTCAACCTTTAATCTATCTTTAGCTAGAGTTAATTTCCATAATTATGTTTTCTACTTCTGCTGACATCCACAGAATATAGGAATGAAAGACAATGTTCAAAATTTATAAACAATAATTAGAAATATCCACTGATAACTAGCTAACTAGATCAGATAACTACTAGCTAACTAGATAAGATAACTAGATTTGAACAGTCTTAGCATCCATTAGCCACTGATGATGTATTGGATCTGAACATATTCACAAATAAAATGGAATTTACTGCATACAATCGGTGCCCGAAAGTCACCTTGTAGTCCGAAGCTAATGAATTAGGAAATTTATCGAGATGTACACTAGATACGTCGAAATCTTCTTATAGGATGATTCTGGATCTTTGTGGAAGTGGAGGATATTCACTGCTGATTACGAATAGTATATTCACAGGTCAAACGTTATAAATTATATGATACGAATAAGTTATTTTTGCAGAAGCTATAAAGTGATAATGATAACCTGCTGAAGCTGGAGTGTCAATTGCTTTTGTAAGTAAACTGATTGGTCGAATTAGGGGTGCCATTTGGCTATTGTGTTCAGTTGTTGTTTTAAGCTGCAGCTCTTGATATCACATAGGAGGGCTTAAGATCTGGTAAGCCTTAACTCTTCTTACAAATGCAATTTGCTATTTACTCTACGGTGAAGTTTGAACTGGATTACCTGGACTCCTGGAGGAGTTCATTGAAAAATAAAAACGGTTCATTGGAGTTCATTGGGAGTACTATAAAGTACACTGATTTCATTGTTCAACTCCGATGTTGGTGAGCCAACTTCACACATGTAATATATTTAATGCCTTGATAAAATCTAAGGGTCTTAGCTGAAATATTAACAATATTCTGTATTTTCATTGTGGATTTGCAACGTTAGGTAATAAATGATAAATTTCAAAATATATTTAAAATGGTTTAAAATAAAGGTTTTTACTATAATTTTTCGAAATTTCCTTCGTTAGAACCAACTTCAGTGGCGCTTCGCGAACGGTCTCCAACAACCCCTCTATTTTTGCCATTTCTGGTCTGATCTCGCCCCCCCCCCCTGCCATAAAGGAGCCCCTGAGTGATAATAACAAGCCACTGTTATAAAGAATCCATTATTATAAATATTGGATTCTTTATAAGAGTATCAAATCTAACTTGATTACATTCCACTATATTGTAATTAAAGATCATTTCAATTATAAGATTATAACATTATATCAAAATCACTTCTGGAATAAATACCATCTCCTGATGCATGCGTGACTACTGGCTATACAATAAAAATAATTATATATTCTTTAACATAAATTATAACTGATTTGAATATTTGTAAAATTGCTCGGTAATTGTTAAATGTTATAAGTCGTGAAATAATGCAGAAAAACTTTTTCATTGTAATAATATAATTTCTTGTGAACATCCATAAATAGATCAAGAATAACAGCACTGTGTATATATATTGTAATGCCAAAACAATAATCTACTACCAAGACACAATGGTTTTTCTACACCATTTATTTCCCATGTGTTCAATGGACCAGAATGAGACATTTCATAACAATTTTATTACTTATATAATATATCAATATTACATCAATCAACATCAAAAGTTATTATGTTAGTTTAATTTACGAGCTATTATCATTAATGTAAAAGTTATTGTTAACAATGAATGGGCTGTAGAATAAACACAGAAATTTATTTCTTGATATAGACTACAGCGTCAAAGCGATAATATTATTTTTTTCAACACTCACTTTTCAATATCGTTGTGAATGAATGAGTAGAATAAAATAACAGAGATTGTTTAAATTAGTGATTGCATAACGAAGAAATCCTGCTTAATTAAATCGGCATTTTCTTAAAGGCTCATTTTTTTTATTATTTTTTTTTTCATTATTTCAGTTGTGCGCATCGTTTTCCAACACAACTTATCTTTCCCCTGGCTGGAATATCGAGGGGGCGCCGGCAAAACGTCTAACTGGACAATCATCTAATGGGAAAATCGTCTAATGGACAACCATATAATGGACTAT
>JAQIWE010001729.1:0-14893 GCA_034698565.1 Campodea plusiochaeta
ACATACCATCCAAAAAATATTGAAAACTCAAAATTAAGGCTTCCATTTTTTCCAGGGGAAATAATTTGCTGCTTGTTCTCAACTAGAACGGCAACATATTGGATGAGGGATTATACAAAAATTCCACTCGAGGGGCTGTTTAATTTGTGATATGTGGGTCGATTTTTTTCCGAAGCCTGTTTCTATATCAATGCAGGAGAATTGTTTTTACATCAATGCAGGAGAATTGTTTTTACATCAATGCAGGAGAATTGCTTTTTCATCATCGCTTTGTTAAAGCAACTTATAATATTTTCAGAGTGCTTCCGTTTGCACTTGCGTTTATAACATCTTTTACCGCATTTGTAAAGGATGATTTGATTTTGAAAGTTAAAAAAAATGTTTTTGGAACATTCCTCAATAAGGAAGTATACATATTTATGCTAAAATCGACTATCATCCTAACCGAAATGAAATAACATTTCTTGTAGAAATATTAAAAAAAAATATATCGCTATAAAGATCCATGGAAATTTTAACATTGCTATAAATGCTTAAGTGGAGATTCCGAAACGCTACCACACACCATACTATGGAGCAGTCCCTTAATTATTGAAGGAGATTCACAATGGGAGTTGTTAATATCTGTAATTCCAACTCTATCTGAAGCAGTAAAGATATGTAACGTACAGAACCTTACTCCATAATTCCATATCTGTAGAATATTCTACACCATTTATTATATTCTGTATAATAAAGAAAATAATCTGGATTTTATCAACTATAATATGTGTTTCATTTCGTAAATATTTATTGGATGTGCTATTAGAACAATGAGATTTTGTATTTCATTTTGTTTTGAGGTTTGGTATAGTCTTACTATATCTTCTGTATAGACTTTTCTTTGTACAGAATTCTTATGGCAAATACCTCATCATATTGCAAGATGATATTTATTATTATTCTTCCCTGGAAAATAGACTTACTTATGACTATCAATAAGATTAAACTGCCATGATTGACTGGACTTAGAATGCTGTCTTATAAAAACGTTTAAACAACTGAATTAGTGGGCACCACAGCAAGAAATTTTCAAACAACGCGCCTGCAAACGACACAATCTATATGTCATTATTTCTATAGATGTGGAGGAATCTCACCAGTAAAATAATGAACAGTTTTCTAGTGCGAATATATTTTATGTACCATAGTGTGGAGAGCTAAGTATGTTTCATAGCTTTTAGAGACGGCAACATACTTTGAATTTTACAGTATTGCCTGATCAGCAAATGAAACAACCACTGTCTGAATATTTATATTATGTTCGGTAAAGTCCGACATCTCATTGAGCATTTTTTTGCCTGAAACGTTAATATTTTTCAATCATTAGAAAAGTAATTGATTTCATACACTTTTATTCACATATTTTCAAAAACGATGACATCAATCTTACCTTTTAAACCTGTTATTGGTAACAGTTTCTAATACAAAAACAAGGGAACTAACACTTAAGAATAAGAAACTTAATATGAACACTGAATAAAGATTTTTAACTTTTAAAGAACGAACTTTCCTTCGAGTTCTGACATTGTTTCTATTTTGTAATGATCTCTTGTGCTTGATATTGTTTAAAATGTCAGTATCCCATTTTTTAATCAGGTGAAAAGAATGGAGTCTGTATATTGTAGTATCGAATGCTTTTTTATATGGAAACTTCTTTCTGAATAGAAACGACACTAACATACTGTACGATCGATCGTTTGAATATTTAATTATCGGATCGTTAAATTCGTGATATAACGGATTCGAAACTTCTGCGTCTGCAAGAAGGCGTCTTAAACCAATACATGCAAATTTTTTGTTCATCATCGATTTCTTTACGCAACTAGGGTATAGGAAATCATTATTTTGTAATTTAGGGAAGAGTATTTTCAAGGGACTTTCTTTGGCACTTGCATTCATGATTTCCTGAATTGCCATTTTAATATAAGGTGTATCAATGTCAAAGTCGGATTCTGAAAGTTCTGAAAATGTTTCAGGCACTGTTTCTTCATCTGGTAAAACATAAACTGTAACCCATTTGCATGTATAAGCTGTGTTTATCGCAAGACAAGCTAAAATCCAAACTGTTATTAATATGCGATAAGAGTGCCTTGAGGAAATTTCGCTCCCCAAACCTCTAATTTGGAATCCGGTAACTGATAGAAATATATCCAGAATAATTTCAGAATTGTCACTTACTTTCCAAACGAATTTCAAAAACAGAATAAGTGCAAAACATGAAGTTCCCAAAAATAACCATACTTTCGGTTTAAACGGTTTCACAAATAAAAATGGCGACAAATGTTCTTTTGGGTACTTAAGAACAAATGACACTTGGTCGAAATGAGTAATAGCACTAAAGTCAAAATACGCAAGGCGGTCAGGAGTAAACACCATTGTGAGGTAGGTTAAATCACATCCCTTAACAGCAGTTCTGAGACAAGCTAAAACTTTTGGAAAAGTCATTAATTTATGAGTATATGTGATATTATAATTATTTACCAAAACGTGTAGTAGAAGTTCGAGAGAATTTAAAACTATGAAAATGTTTCTACCAACAGATATTTCAGTTTTCCTCACAGGGAAACACGCTGTGTTAAAATGCTTGTTTCTCAAACTGCTGTGAGAAACAGGTAAGTTTCCACAAAACACTAATTTTTTAAGTTCTTCATTAATATTTCCAACACTGTTACAATGTCCATTTTCAAGCGAACACGACATTGCCTCGGACTTCATTTCAGCAGATTTTGTTGATTGTCGGCAAACACAATAAACTGTTTCATTTTGGAAATTCGTTCATTTTGGAAAAATATGATTAACAGTTTCAGCAAAGCCTTCAGAATTAGCTGTAAAATACTGCCCCACTTTGACGTGCGCTCAACCCAAGTCTGATTTGCCCCGAGAATCCATTTAGATTCATCAGTTTTTGTACATAAATCACCAACCAGCATAACAGTATTACACTATCTTAATGACAACTAAAATAGTAAATTTACTTGTTATTAAGTGTAATACTGTTATTATTATTATTATTTATGATTATAACACAACATCAGAGTAAAAAGTGAGCACAAACATAGTCAATTAATATAAATTTGGAAAGTATTGTAATACCAGAATTTTCTAATGTTGCTTTAAAGTGTATTTATAAATAAGAAAATAGGATGCTGTTAAGGGGATAGCATAATTGTAATGAATACAATTTTGTCAAACTATTAGAAAATGAAATGTCTTTTTTTTGTAACATAGCCAGGCCCGGATTAAGGGGGGTTGGCAAGGGGCCCCACGGATTTCTGGGTCCCTAAATGGAAAAAAAGAAAAATGAACCTTTTATAAAAAAAATTCACAAATTCTGTATAAATAGTGAACTTTTTGTTGAAACAGAAAAGAATTATTCAAAATTTTCGCTACAAATTTCTTTACGACATAAAAACTCTCAAAATTGATTTTATTTTATTTCAGTGAAAACGTAAAATTTTAAATTTCCTCAGTATCCTTTAATTTCTAATAACTCAAATGCATAAAATATACACCTGTTTCTTACAGATTTCTGACTACGTACCTGTTAATTTTTAATGGGCCCCCTTCAAATTTGAAAAACCACAATTATTACGAAAAGTCAAAAATAATTGGGAGATACTATCATCCCGGTTCTACAAAAGGGCTTTCAGAACCGAACTTAATATGAACCTAATCTAACCTGAGCAAACCTAACCTAACCGAGAATTGATGTTAACCTATCCAAGAATGGAGATTGGCCTATCCGAGAATGGAGATTGACCTATCCGAGGATGGAGATTGATATATCCAATCAACACGGGACGGTACTAAGGTAAACCCAATAATTGTCATAATATTAATAAATATCTGCGGAAAGTATAGGTAAAATAGGTAGTTTTTCAATGTAAATTATCAAAATGTCTTTCGGCTCGTTAACCATGGTGGCGCACTTCGGAAGGTCTTTAACTTATAGCTTTCTGTAAATACTGGGCCCATATATTGGTTCGGGCCCCCAAAATCTCTTAATCCACCCCTGAACATAGCTGTCTGAAGACAATAATATATTAGGCAGTATGATTATTATTGTTGCTTTTAGTGAGCCAGGAAAGAAAACTGTAGCTACACTTGCAGAAAAATATTTATTAATTTTTTTTTTCATGCATCTTTAATCTGTAAGGTCAGTATCCACATGCCAACCACGTCATTATCTACGAGATGAGAGTCTTATCCAATGCGTCAATTTATAAAAAAATAATATCACTTTCGGGGGAAAAAATCCATTTTGCTTTTTCTATTTAAAGTTGTCAAAAAACCATCTACACTGTAGTGAATTTTATTTTTAAAAATGAGCGTAGTAAGGATGGATGCCCCGGGGAGCAAATTTGAAAACAATCATTCACTTGAAGATGACATGCATTTTCCATGCATTAGTTTATACTGCCTTTCCTTAACTCTGTTTAATTCTGTATAGGAATAGACGAAAACAGAAAACATTTCATTAATGCTGCAAAACCAAAACAGTATTACTGTTATTGATTCCATAACAGAATTTTAGAATTTCTTTCTGATGTAAATATGTAATCACAAAGATAATTATTCGATTTCAGAGATAGTAATTTTAAGATGTGGTAAACAAAACTATTTCTCAGGTCAGTCCTCAGATGTACGAAATTTAGAAATATTTTTTTAAGTGATGAAATACCTACAAACGAATGTTTATTATTCCAGTCATGAAATATAATTCTGTAGAGAATTTGCTTTTATTTGCAATATTTTAATAATATGAAAAAAAGGCGAAAATATAAAAAGAAGAAGAATAGAAATGAAAGTTCGCTAAAATAATATTTGTAAACAAAAATCCAATATTGGTCTATTTCTCTTCTACTTCATATCAAAACACTCTCCTTAAAAGATATATGAACTTACAATTATTTCCGCTTTTAACCATATCTCACTTTTTGTAAATATTAAACTATAATACCTTTCGAGCTTCAACCCAGTATTGTACTGAATTCGTATATGAGCTGGTAGAAAAGTCATCAAGTTTGTATTACATGGAAACATTTTAAAGAACAGATATGAATAAAAAGATTTTATATAAAAAAAAACATTTAGGCAGCAGAAACAACATTTTAAATCTGAACTTTTTTCCCATTTTCCCTTTTATAAAACGTACAAAGCACAAAAAGTCAACAATGTTTTCATCAGCTTCATTTCGTTGCCTTTTTAATCCGAATCGAATCGCATTAATCATTTCCTTACAAAATAGGAAGGAAACAAATTAATGAGTTATTGCATGGAAAGAACTTAACACAGTTCAAACCTTGCCCTTGGCCAGATAGAAAGAAAGTAGCGATACGAAGCGAACCCTTGGAAATATTCCAGAAACCATTCACCAATCATATCGCGAGAAATATTTATACGTCACAACTGTAATTTGTTTTAAAGTTTTCATCACCTTTTATACTTAGAAAAGAAAATAAACATTAATTAGTTTGAATCGAACGGCCGCGTTCGGTTTTTGGTTTCAGGATGTACTACACACGTTGAATTGTTACCTGTGATAATTTTTTCGTAATTTAAACGCCACCTTGACAATAATTCTTGCTCTAATATAATGTGACACAACTGATCTCGTATTTAAAGATAACCCAATGTGACCCCTAGTGTGCTCCTTTATAACGTATGTATTTTATGTATTGGAGGACATATTACTGCCAGATGATGAGAGAAAAAGTCGCTGGTTTCAAAATTATCACTGCTTGTTCAAAATAGTGTTTATAATTGTCTGCTCCGACCATGAAGGAAAAGAAGAACTGGGATGTTCGTGCATCCGAATTCGCCAAAAATACTTTCAATCCGATTCGATCGATTGTCGATACGATGGACCTGAATCCTCATCCGGACAAACATATGATATCACTATCCATAGGTAAGAAATTTTATAGATTATATTTACACAGAGTATTTGTATTAATAATTATTATTATTACCGGTACTAATTTATTTATAAATTTATATTCAGATATACACGTGAGAAATTTAATGCTGATATTGAAGAAAGGTTATTTCTATATATTTTTATTATTTTTTAATCACATGATATCCAACGTGAAAAATTACCTTCAGTAAAACACAGTATTTATCAATCTTGATAACTATAAAAGTATTATTATCTCGATTATATACATAAAACAGATGACACAAACAGCATTAACACCACTTTACTGGTTCCAAAAATAAACTGAACTGCTTCAAATATTACTTCTTATATGACAAAGAAGCATACAAGCTATACTTTTTTATCTAACCAACATCCGCACTGCAGTAAAAATATGCTATTTTTATGTTGTGCAACTGAGTGTTGAGAGATCGCATATGCTGCTTATTACATGGAACGCGACGTCTCATATATCACTCGTTCGTTCAAATCTAATGTGAGAATGATTTGTGAAAAGTTATCTCTTTGCAAATATTTTATTACACTATTATATAGTTTCACAGTACTCAGAACAAATTACTGCTGATATAAAATTAAGTTACAATACCATGCCTTCATATAATTATATCGCTACATACGACGTATCAATGATCCGACACAATTGCTTTAATGTATTCGTTATCAAAATTAATGGCTTAAACAAGATTATTTTTCTTTAATTTAAAACTAGCTAATAAAATATTATTAAGTCTAGTGTTATTGAAAATTTAAATTCAATAAGGTTTTGCTAAAATTCAATTTATTTGCACGGTTGTTACAACTTGAGTTTGGTTTATCTCTGAGATGACGCGTGAAGCCAAGCAAAAAAAAAAAAAAAAAATCACATTATAATCATGATACATATATCTCAGAATATCAGAAATGAAAATTCCTTACGTTTTTGTTACGGTATGCGATATTAAGAAAAATTCTTACTTCAATAATTTGAATACTTGGCATAAGTAAGCAACTATTATTCATAAGTTACATATGTAGTATATTATATTCTTTATTTTTATAATCTGTGACAAAGAGTTTCTCTTTCAAAAAGATTTATCATTATTATTACAATCTATTGATGTCATGGAAAGTTGAACATAGAAAATTCAACACATCGTTGTAATTTCAGAAAATTTATTTATTTTATTTTGAATACGAAATCTACTTGAATAATACAATTATAAAGCAAACCAAGAAGCAGTTGCTTCCCATATCATTCTAATACGTAAGGAATAAAGTTTAAAGTTCATTGGGCACACTTTAAATTTAATATTTAATACATTTTTAAAACACTCACGAATCTACGCATTTTAATATAATATTATTGAGCAAATAATATATTACTGATAAAAGGAGCAGCGAAATCGAAATCTTTCACCATAAAATGTGCATCTTGTGCCAAAGATATACGTCAATCACACAGAATCGATCATATGATTTCTTCATAAACAAACTGGATAAAGTTGAAATTTATTGATAACTTTTGACATTTCATGGCACAAGTGACGAATTGTGTAATTTTTTATCTGTATAACTGTGACCCTTTTGAAGAAGTTATTTTTTAAATGCTTCATTATAATATTATATTATATTTTCCTGGTGTTTTATATAATACAAGTTTCAAAACGTGTTTTTCATTAATTTTTATCAAATTTTTGACCTTGACCTTAGTGTTTATTTAATTCATTATGTGAGGATGGTCCATGATAAAATGATAATGTGAACAGCAGGTTAGGAAATAACATTCCGTCAGTATAGAAACACAAGTACCCTGTTATAATAAGTCTGTAAGTATAATCCACAAGCATGGTCGCTGGAACGCTTTTCTGCAATCCCCCCCCATTCTCCGATTATACGGAGATATAACATAGAAAAATGAAGGTATAGTAAAAATGATCTAAAATAGGGAATTTCCACTACAATTTTTCAAAATTTTATTCTTTTCCACCACAGTAGCACTTCCCCAACCACTTCCAGATCTGTCTTCGAAATTTCTTGCCGAAGTTTTTCTATACGTATTCGCTATAGAGAGTAAGGATAGTCGCCAATTGGGATAAATATTATATGCATCATTAGGAGTAAAAGGGGAATGGCATCACACGGCGAAAAAAAATCTTCATTTTTGTTAAAATTTATCTTTTTTTTTCTGAATTTGCGAAATTAGTCAAAAGTTCGCACGTAATCTGTAAAAATTATGAAATATCCATAAAATGACTAAATTTCGAGTTTATTGCATTTCTACATTCAGTTTTGGCTTTCAAAGCTTCAAAGAAAAATGGGAGACAGACTGCATGGGCTGTCCAATATTCTACTGTAATAAAGTTAACTAAGCGGAGTGTAAACATTGTGAATTATATGTCTATAATAAAAAGTTCTATAAAATCTATATTTAAAATAAGAAAGATAAAGAAAACTGATTTATAAAGCTTACAGGGCCAACAGCAACAGGGGTAAAGAATAAATACTTCTAAAATAATTAACATGACACTTAATATTTAGAGAAGGCAAACTCTATAATGACAATAGATCGAGTTGCTTGTTCAAATATTTACAAAGTGATATAAATGGAATAATAAAATGTGTCGAACTCTGATCAGTGATTTATTGACATAAAGTATTAACAAGTCTTTTAATTTTATCCGATAAGCAGAAACTTGCATAGAAGATGCTATATACATATACGAGGGTGTTTAAAAAAATCATAAATGTCAACTGTCCACATAAATTGACTGGAAGGAAGGAAAAAATGAAAGATGTACCATCTGAAAGGTATTTCACAACGTGGACACCAATATTTTTTAACTATTAATACAAAACTATCCGCCATTGGCGATAATAATAAAAAAATCCAATTTCTTCTTCAATATTCTTATCTACAAAAAGAAAATATTAGTGATAATTGCACAACCTGGTTGTAAAATCTAGACTTCATATTGTAGGAGTTGAAATTGTGCATTCAAAACCGAAACTGTTTCACTGAAGAAGTGTTTAGAGTTGCATTATCATGAGCAAAATAATTTCTTTGCTGAGTTTTCTGTGTCTACAATTATTTTTAAAAGTTAGGCTTGACTTTTAAATGGAAAAAAATCATGATTTCTTTATAATGATGACGAAGTGAAAAATAATGCTGAAAAATGGTTTATATGCTGGACATTGGAGGTTATCGTTGCATTCACAGTTTAGAAAAATTGATTTCTGAGTGTAAAAAATGAGTTAAATGATTCGAAAAGTTTGGTGACCGCATGTTGAAAAATAGAGCAAAGATATGCCTTTTTAGATGGTAGATCTTTCATTTTCTCTCTTCCATACTTTCAATTTTTTCGATCAGGTGAAACCAATTTTTTTAGCACCCTCGTACGAAGCATTTCTTATGAACAGCAGATATAACACATCATTAATTAACTCATCACAGTAACAACAATACAAAAAAAAATCTGTTTTATTATCAATTTAATTATATGAGTTTTAACTGATCAAACCTACGTGACTTTTCCGTATGAATGATATAGGAATTTACACATGTTCATTGATGTCCAACAAACTATATTTTACATCCGGTGTCAATAGAATGTCATGGAAGACCTAAGTCAACAATGGTGCCAACAAGAAGCCTTCAAACCGGCATTTGTCCCCATTGTTCAACTTCATTGGTTGAGTAATGATCACAATTATTTTAAGAGAATAGTTGAGTGATTTAGTTCTAACATGAATATAGCAGATGTTGGTTTTACACTAAGGTTTAAGTTACGTTTAAAGCGAGGTAATTTTTCATTATAGTTGTCCACAATATACTAATTTGTTAAATTTTTCAATACCTGTGGTTGCCTTAAAGTTTCAATAAGCTTCCAGCATTTTTTATATTGAGAAACGATTTTAACTAAAATTTGTAAATATTCCAATTTTAAGATTAAAAACTTTTATGATATTTTTTTTTATCCAATGTTATAAATATTTATAACTACCAGATATTATATTCAAAGCTATATCGTGTTATGTCATTAGTAATGTCAAAAGATTGTACTTTGTGAACTTTTTAGTGTAAGATTAGAAGCAATTAATCCTTTATAGTTGTCAAGCTGTGACTATAATATGAATTCACCAGCAGGAACAAATTTGTTTTTGCACAATTAGACCAATCAACGTTCAATCTCGTTCGTCATCTTTTTGCACTTGTTCAGTAAAAAAAATCTAGATCGCAGAATACTCTAAAGAGTTGTTTACTGTCAACATCAGGTTGATTTCGATAATTGAAATAAATAATATTCGGTATATGTTACAAATACTATTCATTAAAAGCACCAACCATCCCTTACAAAAAAAGTGATACCTAGAAAATACCTATAAAAAAAGATACCTATCTTGCATATATCAAAAAGTACCAAAAGAGAGCCTAGAATGATATAGGTATAACTTTGTCTACCTATCGCTAGGTATCACTTTGTATATTGAGTTCCATTTTCATATTTTATGCTTTTATTTTTTTTAATGATGTTAAGCAAATGAAAGTCAATTTTAACCTTGCACAAAGTGGGAGAACGAAAATATGTTATTCTTGTACGCGGAATATTCCATCCAAAACATCTTCGACAGCAATTGAGCAGTATATATGACTTTCTCATTATGCAAACTATAATATGAATGGATGAAAGTAGAGTTTTACCATTACAGAAACCGAAAAAGCTTAGAACAGCACATCACCGAAATTTTGACTATTTCAGTGATAAAAATTGCTCTACCAATCAACTTATCGAGTAGCCAAAATGGAGATGCAACTCATGCCCTTCAACCTCCAAAAAGCACAGTATCTCAATGAGCCGGATTAATTTTTAAAACTAATAAATCTACCCAAAATCCTCTTCTGGGCCGCATTTTGTCGCTGGAGAAAGACATTTTTTTATAAGGAGCTATTTAAGATAAAGAAATAATTTAGTCGTCAAAATGGCAAGTCATTGGTCAGAAAATGATCTTAGAACCTCTTTCGTTTGATTCTGTTCGACGTGGAACATCGAAAAGGCGAGCAATACCACATTTAAAATCTCCCAATGCGTGAAAAGTTAAAATTGACTTTTTTTGTTTAACATGACGGAAAAATAAAAACGTAATTTAAATAGATGTATATTGTAGCTTACAACATAAACAATCATTCTAGATAGGCAGCATATAATTTTATTGTACATCATGCCCTGAAGAACTCGCTAAAATTTAACTTTGCTATTTTGAGACATCACCCTGATGTATTGGTTGTTATCCAGATTTGACAGTTTATTTTATAGAAAAGAACAGAATAATCGAAGAATAGAACACAATTCACATAATTATTTGATGCCATTATCATATTAGTATGACTTCTTAATTTACTCTTATTCGATAGACACTAATGGAACTCTGCGATATATTTTTGCAGTGATTAAGATCTCATTTTGAAAGGCTGGAAAAATTATGAGTTTCTTATCTTTTTGTTGTGGATGAAATTTGTTGCTGTATATTCGTATCGTGACATAATTCTTTAAATTATTATTATTTTTTCTATTAAAAATTATGTGGTATAAACCTCAATGTTTGAAAATACTTTACCAAAACATGAGCAGAACATCTTATTTTGATTTATCCTATCTCTATCAATAATACTAATTTACCCTCTTATTATTCGGAGAATTAACTCCATAATAACAGTTTGTAATAATATTGCATAATATATATTTCACAGGAAAGATATAGGAACTTATCAGGAATGTAATTTCTGAGATATCGAATATACTGAAGTAATTTATTGTTTTCAGAAAAAAAAAATCGGAAATCTGAACTAGCAAATAACTATCGCATGCAAGTTTTTGGACTAGAAAGAATGTCCTCGAAAGAAATAGTGTATGCTGGGGGACATGGTTTTATTTTTGTCGGAGGACTATTACGATCAACTTATTTCTGCCCCTTATCATTACACAAGTAAATAATAACGATTTCCTTAACATTCAATTGCGTCTCCAGAAGTGCAGTTTGGAATTTACCAATTCCGATGATTATTCTGCCAGTTTCCATAGAAAAAAAATGAATTTGAGTTATCTTCAAATCACTAGTGAAAAACTTCCAACTCTAGGCAGCAGAAAAATTCTACGCCTGAACTGTATTCATAGGCGGGACTACAGGGTGGGCAGAGGGCCAGCTGCCCTCCCATTAGATTTCGAAAAAGAAGAAAAAGTTAAAGAAATTCAGAAAAATAAATCTAAAACAATAAAAAGTGAAAAATGAGGCCAAAATTTTGCAAAATATCAGTAAAAATGGCTTAAAATAGGGATTTTTTACCATAAA
Organism: Campodea plusiochaeta; assembly: GCA_034698565.1. Lineage (NCBI taxonomy): Eukaryota > Metazoa > Arthropoda > Diplura > Rhabdura > Campodeidae > Campodea > Campodea plusiochaeta. The sequence continues at coordinate 12,308 of JAQIWE010001729.1, forward strand.
TTTACAAAATTTTCTACGCTCGCGCCAGTCATGGTGGAGCTTCGAGGACGGTTTCCGACGGTATCCTCTTTAAAGGCACTTTTGCCCCTCCATTAGAAATGGTCTGGTTCCGCCTATGACTGTATTGTAAACTGTAAAACTAATTTATTTGAAAATAACTTAATCATTTCCTCTCATTATTTTCCAGGTGACCCAACGATATTCGGCAACTTAAAGCCAGACCAGGTTATAATAGATGCTGTGACAGATAGCATTCAGAGCATGCAACATAACGGATATGCACCATGTTCAGGTTATCTTAAATCCAGGGAGGCAGTAGCACAACAATATTCAACTCCAGAAGCACCATTGGATGCAAGTGTAAGTTTTATCCTTCCGCATATGCAACCTAAGAGCCTCTCTTCGGAAGGGAAAGTATAAATTAAGGGGGGGAAATGAGTTGGAAATGCAGACAAAGTTTTTACTTTGAATTACGCAAAAACGAAAATACTCTATTTAAAAAACGCTAAACACGAAGAGTTTCATTTTTTTTATTTATGATATGTTTCACGAATTATTTCAGATTATTTGATTTACATATATTTGATCTCAATCTTTGATCTATTTATTTAAAAACTTTGAAAGTTGAATTCTATTGTCGAGGAGGAGCGGCATAACTGCTGTATTTATTCTTGACACTATATCTGATTCTTCTATTGTAGATGTATGATATTATTAATAATACTTTATCTGTTTATTTTGAAAGTTATAACTGCGTACATAATTAATGAAAATTTCACAATGGAAAAGAGTAGGAAACCGTCATTAATGTTTTAAAAAAGAAGGTATAGTAATAAGTTACTCCATTAATAATGTTGTTTAATTTTTTCATATTCTTTTTCAGGATGTGATATTATGCAGTGGTTGTTCTCATGCCTTGGAGTTATGTATAGCTGCACTTGCATCAAGAGGACAGACATTGTTAGTTCCAAGACCTGGTTTCTCAATATACAGAACACTCGCTGAAGGACTAGGAATTAAAACTAAATTTTATAATCTACTTGTAAGTATACATCTTGTTTGTTAAGCAAATTTTAATTTTACTAATTTTCAATCATTGACAGTAGTCGAACTTCTGAAAATTGGAGGTTTTATAAGAAATTTCTATAAAATATGCGTAAAATAATTATTTCACTTTTTGTAAGATAGACTCTGTTGAGCTTTTTGAATTAACCAGTCTTAACCTCCTATGACCACGGTTCAATTTTCCCTCGTTCAATTTTCATGCAATTTACAATTCCACTAATAAACTTCAATAATAAAATTGCAAATACTTAAGTATCCAAATTTGATGGTCAAATACTGAAATTGGATCTTGGACAGCTGGTTTCAGTAATTTATGGAAGAACATTACTTTTTAAAATAATAATAACAAAAACCTAAATTGAAATTTAATTGTGTAATTTCAGTATCACAAATACTAACAAAGTAGAAAATAATTTAACACTACATCAAATTGATAAGAGAGTCAAAAACTGGCAAATCTCACATGACATCTCATGTGAGATTTGCCAGTCTTTGACTCTCGTACCAATTTAATAGTATAGCTCATATTCTTCAAAAATTAATGTCATTAATTGTTAATAACTACATCATCCTTTTGCAGCCTCACTTAGGATGGGAGATTGACTTGGATCATTTGGAATCTCAGATTGATCAGAACACAGCTGCTATTGTTATAAATAATCCATCCAATCCATGTGGTTCAGTTTATTCACTACAACATCTCAAAAAGATAGTCAGATTGCTCAATAAATACAGGATTCCCGCCATAGCCGATGAAATATACGATTATTTTGTAAGTTCCAAGAGAAAGATCGTAAAGAAATTACAGAGATGAATCTTTTGCATTTCAATTTTTGATCATATGATTTTCACGAATTTTAATTATGAATTTATTTACTCCCTAGATGCTATATCTTGTATAAAACTTAAAATAACATTCAAATTTTTTTAGAGCACTTTTTTTAAAGTAACATTTTCATATATATACAAATGTAAGTGTAACATTCAAACATTCTTCATTTCTTTTAACAAAATGCTAAAAGTGGCATAATATAATATTATTTGTTATTTCGCTGGTGAAAACTGTTGCAATTTTTATATTTTTCTCGTAACATTTTCAGGTTTTCGAAGGCCATACATTCCATCCATTAGCTACAGTAACCAAAGATGTTCCTATTTTAACATGTGGAGGATTAACAAAAAGGTGATTACTATTAATAAGAAAATAAATACTGAGTTATTTCTGGTTCTTTTTTTCATATAATTTTGCAACTTCACCCCCACCTCCTTCTCACATTAATGTACTTTAAAAATTTCTACTCGATCTACCAAGTTGTTTTGTTTAATTGAAACTTGGTAAACTACTATCAATATTAATGTACATAAATACACTAGTTTGACAACTGCTGTGAATATATTGTGATTTTTTTTTTTCAAAGTATTATAATTATAATATGGAATCATTAAACTTTTGAATAATAGCCATTCCTCTGTTAAATGTTGTTGATTTATTTCTCTATTTTAACATGTTTCAAGGCAATA
>JAQIWE010001730.1:0-14892 GCA_034698565.1 Campodea plusiochaeta
ATATTAACTTACCAGATGGTGAACGATGTCTCGTTCTTTCCTTTGATCGACTTCTGTGACGCTTTTTACCTCTGAAAGAAAAAAGAATTATTTGAAAAAAAATCTACATTGTGTAACACAGAAGACTAATATAATATTATAATTGCATATTACTCTACAATGCCAGAAACTTAAACAATTGTGTATCTAGCTTAACCCTTTTGCAACTGCATTAATTTTTATGTTTTTTCAAACAGTGTTAATTTTGAGCTAAAAATATTTTTTTTAGTAAACAGAAAACCAATTTCCGATATTTGTTGCCTTTGAAGTTCTGAATCCGAAAATATAATTATAACACTATACAATTATTTTCATTTTTATGTATGTGGGAGGTGAAACAATGACAAAAAACATTGATTTTCAGTATTCATTTTGTACGAAATACATTTCTTTTCGCTTGTTATTCAGTAGTAAATTACAAATGAAGGCAGATAGCAGCACCCGATAACACATTTTCATGATTTTTTTTTCATTCCTGGGAGCTAGTGTCATCTAGCGATCATTTTGACAACTTCCTACTTCTTCCGGTTTCATGGATTAAATGTGATTTTGAATGCAATTGCAGAAATGTGATTTTCGCCGCAATTAAGGGTTAAGCCGGAATGGCCAATAGTGCCATCAATCTTGACTTTACGAACAGTGGATTGAACACCACATGAATAACATTAGAGATTGTAGCAAGAATTCAAGAACCATGGTGCAGACTTTTAATAGTCTATGTGGGGTGTTTTAGTCCAGGGGTTTAATTAAACCCCATGACTGAAAATTAGTCGATGGGCCTTGCCAGCCGTCGATGTAACTTCGGCAAAACCAACTTAGTGTTGAAGTCCGCGCTTAATGCTGATTAACGGACTACCTAAGTAAGTAAGTATGTAATAAAGTAAATCTTTAATTATTAAATTTTGCCCAACCCGTGCAGTGCATAAATGGGGTCCACGGAAGAAGAAGTAGCAGGATAATAATATTGTGAAATAGACTCAAAAGTGAAATGGTGAATGCAAATTCAGTGTAGTCTTTCAAAACTTTTATTAAAACTGTATGAGGCTACAGGAGTGAACTCCTACAAAGCCTGAAGAAGTAAACCTAAAGTAGGCCTAAGGGTCATCTGTATATAGTGAATTTAAAATGACCAGAAGTAGAGCATTCACGTTCGATTATTATGAATTATATAATTATAATTTATAATATGCCACACTATATCAGTGGTCATTTACTCAAAATTCCTTTGGGTCACCAAGGAAAAAAGGCACGTATCTCTTTCTGGAGTTCAATTTGTAATGTGTTACTCATTTTCATAGTTTCATTTTGGTTCACAATAAATGATTCTTTAAACAATGGTCAGGTTTGGCAGTTTAATTTTCATCGTGGATAAAATCTTATAGTCAGAAAGGTCAATCTTCTGTCTTAGGTTTTTAGATATGGTAAAATGAAAGTGCCATTATTTACATCATTTAAAAATGTTAATATTTAGAGAAGGCAAAGGGGGACAATATACAGACCGCTGGGGTAAAACCATCTTAATATTAACATCATTTAAAAAGTATGAACATCAAGATACTAAATATATAGATGGAAACTTCTTCTTGGTTCATTCATAATGTAGTTGTAATAAAGATCGTACCAAGGAGCATAGGAGCATGAAGGAATTGGGTCATAAAGATAAATCTGCTGTGGCTAAACATGCCGACTTTGGACGAAGATCACGACATCGATTGGGGTGGTTGTAGTCTTATAACTCCGTCATATCATTATATAAGGAAAGATATATATTTTAGAAGCTATACGCATTAAAATGCTTGGCGAAAATAAGATGAATGAAGATGATGGTTTTGGAGTTCCTGGTGCCTGGCATTCCCTTCTGAATTGAGCCTTTCATATTGAATTTTATGATTATCATTATTATTCTTTGATCATATTTTCTGTTAACATTTTTAGTAAATCTATTTGCCTGATGACGGTACCACGTACGTCCTGAAATATACAGTATTGCATTTTTTAAAGAAAAGTGTTTGGTTTCAAAACCTCTTTATTACAACTACATCAAGATACTAACATCAATATTAATAAGTTTTAAAGAAAGCAGATCTACATGAGTACCAAGGATTAGATATACTGACCTTTTCTACATCGTTTTTATGCTGAATGAGTAATTTGGTTGTTTGTTTGAAAGCGTAATCCAGAATTTTCTTGACTTCTAATTCCATACTTTGTAAAGCATGAGTAAATATTCTACTTTCTGTACGAGCATCTACACTAATCAAACCTACACAGTCAGCCATACCATAACGAGAAACCTATAGAGAAAGATGGAAAAATATTTTTACTCACTATTTTGAATGCATGAAAAATTCAATTCCACAAAGACTGATGAATCACAAAGCTCCTTATATCACTTCTGTAAAATTATTCACATATGGAGCAATAATCTCTAAACATTTTAGTTTATTATATATATTATTTTATATCTGATTGTTTCTTATATAAAATATTATGACAAGTTGCTATATATGTCAAAAGAACCAGTTATGAAGCAACTTTGAGAGTGGAAACTCTGAGAAAATATAATTCATAAAAAAGGAAGAATCGAAAACTAAGTGGCATATTCTTATATTCGATACATATTTTTGAAATTTACCAGTTATTTTTTCAGGAGGTATATTAATAAAAGCGAAACGTCCGAGGAAATTATCCTGAAGAATATTGTTTCTGTAAATGGTAAACCAAGAAGAAGAATCATTAAACTATTTTTAGACTTCTTACCATTGCATGAGCTAACAACGTTGCTTTCCTAAGATCGTCTAATGCCCCAGTAGTTACTTGCTTAAAGAAAATGACCTCAGATGCTCTTCCCCCTAACAAACAACAAATATTATCCAATATTTCTTCTTTCGATTCGATATAACGATCACCAGGATTATACTGCGAAAACCCGAGTGCCTCCCCACGGCTAACAAGAGAAACTTTAACTAATGGATAAGCATTTTCTAGAAACCATCCTGCTACAACGTGTCCAGCTTCGTGGTAAGCAGTTGTTCTCTTTTCGCTTGGACGAAGAACATGACTTTTACGCTCCATGCCTCCTATAACACGATCTATCGCTTGTTCAAAATGAGATTCGGAAATTTTTTCGTTTAAATCTCGAGCTGGAATGGAAGAATGGGGAAGTTTCGAGAGGTTTAGTGAGAAGAATATACAAATAGATTCTAATTTGGTTGTTTTACGATTGGTAAATCCATAAATGAAAGAAAATCTTTGTCAATATTGCAGCGAAGATCCTTCACTTTTAAAGTGAAGGATCTTCGCTGAAATATTGACAAATATTTTGTATCATTTATGGGTTTACCAATCGTAGAACAATCAAATTTCAATAGTATTGAATCCATGTCTCTCAGATGTAACATACAAATAGATATTGATTAAATTTTGGATTCAGTCTAAATAGGTTGTAAGTATACAAAACAGTTTGCAAGCATGAAAATATGAAACTTCTGTGCTGTTGAAATTGAATGAACTCTGCTATTTGACATAACACTAAAGTTTCTTCCATCATAATATAAAAACACAAAATATCTTCCCTGAAGTGTTTGGGTCATTTCTTCCTTGAGCTTTCAATTTTTTATTTCCGTATTCCTGTAGGCCTATTTGTTAACCATGTACTACATCGTATTGTTTTAAATAATGGTCAGATTTATACCCTGTCTAAATGGTAAAAGCAGGTAATGGAAAAAGTGAAAGGCGTCTGGAATTTTGCTTTAAGACAAGGTTTAGTTAAAGCATTTTTTTCTCACTTTCCTGCCTTGGATATATCAATTCATTTTGTGAACAAGTTAATCTCCAATATGCATAGTCACTTAAATTAAAACCCAGCAAAATAGCATTATGAATAGCATTACGAATTCGTTTTTCATGTTATTTTTCTTAACAGATTTCTTTTTGTTAGATTGTAAGTTATTGCTTTCCACGAAGCTGACTTCATACATTTTTATAATTAATAATATATTAAAAAAACACAGTTTACCAAATTTGTTTACCTGCAATCAGCGCTGCCTCATTGCACACATTCGCTACCTCAGCCCCAGAGAACCCTGGTGTTTTAGCAGCTAACTTCTTCGCTAGTTCATTCTTATCAAGATCAGTACTAATTGGTTTCAAATGTATTTTAAATATAGCAGCTCTTCCTTTAATATTAGGCAACCCAACATTAATAATACGATCAAATCTACCAGGCCGTAACAAAGCACTATCGAGAGAATCTTTACTATTAGTTGCAGCCATAACTATAATGGGTTTCGACGTCATAGACTGGAACCCGTCCATTTCGGTTAATAACTGGGTTAACGTATTATTTCGTTCTCCGCTATCTTGATTATTGGCGTTTCTTTTTGCGCCAACTGCGTCGATTTCGTCAATAAAAACAATGCATGGAGCGACTTTATGTGCAGTTTCGAATAGTTGTCTGACTCTTTTTGCTCCCATGCCTACGTACATTTCAACAAATTGTGAACCGCAAGCGGGTATGAATGAAATTTCAGCTTCGCCTGCTATCGCTTTCGCCAGTAAGGTTTTACCAGTGCCAGGGGGACCTGAAATTTCAATTAAATGAGTCAGTAAAATATGCTGGTACGGAGATTAAGTGGCGTATTCGTGTTTAAGATACTTCTTGGGTCTTGCCACTTATAAGAAACAAACCAATTAGCTTCATGACGTTTCACCTTTATTAATAATAAAAAAAGGCTTTATTAACTGTACAATGAAAGCAAGGTTAATAGATATTCTTCTCTCATACGAATGAAAGGTCCTGAAGCTAATTGGTTTGTTTCTTGTACGTGGCAAGATCAAGAAATATCTTAAAGTCAATACAATCTTTATAGTGAGATGCTAAAGAGCTAAACGTTTCAGTTTCAATGTATTAATTTAGTTCGAGATATGAAAGTTATTTTAGTGGGAATTTTTATAAAGTCATTATTTTAGTTTTTCTTTAAATTTATTAAGAAATACATCAAAGAAAATGTCATAAAGAGAGAGAGAATAATATGTCTATTTACATACTCTGTTTACATATAGTAAATTGACAAATGCCACAGAATAACAATATCAAATTGATTACAATAAAAATATTTTCAAATTTGTGTTTTTGTATATATATGGTTGTGGAGAATGTGGATGGAATCTTTTAGCATGCTCATGACAATTTCTTGAACCAGTTTCTTTTTTTTATAAATTTCTCCTTTATCCTGTTCATATAGTCATAAGTAAACGAAATGATTAACTGTTTTTTTGCAACGTTTCGCAATTGCTCAGATGGTAAAAACAAGTTCTTGGGTTGACCAAAGTCTCTGGTTCAAGTCATATTTCAGCCGAACGTTTTATGGTTTTTTATTTATAGCTTACCTTTTAATTTGCAGTAAACATCAGACTGAGGAGAAAAAGGTCCTTGGTTCGATTCCGGTCGGCACTAAATTCTTTAGGTGTAGATATATGTCCGAAAAATTACTGGGGTTGAATCTACACATCCTCTTTTAAATGGGTAGCAGGAGTAATAATTGCTATGGATAAAGACAGGCATGAGCGTTGTGTTGTCCACACCATCTCCAATTTCTCTGCTGGGGTCAAGGATGCATAGACCGCGATATTTTTTATAGAAAATATGACAAACTTAATCCATTATAATGAGAGAATATATAATCATGTATTCGATTAAAGTTTTCTATCTGTTCACTTAAAACTTGGAAAGCTGAATTTTTTTGACTTGGTGAGAGAAGTACCCACTTCAATGGCAATCATTCAATTTAATGTTGTTGATAATGATTATTGCATAAATCCATAATACCACAAATAAAGGTTTCTATAATGCGTTCCCACACTTTTAACAGTAATTAATTATTAAAAATTCCATCAACCGTGATCTGAAACTATATTGTATATAGATTTTACAATGGAAAATAAAATATAAAGAACAACCTAGTTGTGAAACAACATTCATCGACTACAAATTTATGACATTTATCGTTAAAGTCTTTTAGTCGCCTTTATTGCGATAACATTACTGAAATCTACGTCCTTGGTCTATCCAAGACCACGCTCCTACCAACTGAAGCTCTGAGCTATAATTGTGACCTACATATTACAAAGTAGTCAGTTAATCATTTCATTTATTTATGACTAATTCAATTCAATTCAATTTATTTGTTCAAGGCCGTATGGCCCACATACAAATGGAGTTCCAATACAATAACAAATATTCATCTTAATTAAACAGTTCGGTTGTAAATAATAGAAAGTCACTTTGAAAAAACAATACATTTTACATGAAATAATTCATTCATAACTAAAGATATCTTCTCTGATAGCAACCATTTTGAGAACAAAAACATAGAAATTTGTAATGTCGATATTATTATTAACAAAAAGAGAATGAAATTTGTCAGGTGGTACAAGCATGACATTATTTAAGTATAAATATCTTATGTTTTTGTATATTGGACAAACAAAAATAGAATGATAAAATGTATCCTCCTCATTATAATTACATAAAGTACATCTTCCTTCTAGATTAAATTTTGAAGCAGTTTTATTAATAAATATTGTGTTCTTATTGAGTCTCATTTGTGCAATTAGGCTAGTTGTATGTATTTTAAATTAAGGTTAGAAAGTAAGTAATTTTCTGGTAAGAAATCATACTTTATGCTTTTATAATGTGGGAGAAAAGTTGATTCTTGGACACTGTTAAAATCGTTTTGTAGTGAAAGTTCAACAGCTCTTGATGCAATTTGTTCTGTATCTTCTTTCAAAATTTGAACATCTTGAAATTCCCATACAAAATGACGACCACAATCAATTAATATTTTACGTAACTGCAAGTCCCAATATATTTGTCATCGTTACAATTATTAGATGATGTAGCAACATTTTAATGGTAAACGATCAGCATCCATGGATAGTATTTTTTCCCAAAAATCCAGTGTGTTTTTAATAACATTAATAAGAAGTGGACATCTTCCTGTTTCTAGTCTGATACAAAACAAACGGTAATCACTATTGTTCACTTTCATCTACTTGATATGTTTGGCCAACTGTAACATACAGAATGGGTAATACATTGATAGACCCAGTTATTATGTCATGTTGAATAAGCTATGTTTCAAATTTAGAAACACCACCAGAACTAAAGACGAATTTAATTTACCAACTTTCACTATCGATTGTGAGTTGTGACAAATGATCTTTATACATAGACTTGCAAAATTATAACCAGCTTAATATGTATCACAAATCTGATATATTTTTTAACAACATTAGGATACTAATTACAACATTACTTATTACAAATGCATTTCACTTATTACTTATTACAAATGCATTTCACTTATTACTTATTATAAATGCATTTCACTAGCTCTACAAAATATTGTAAACGATACTTTTAGGTTATTTAGACCTAAGTTATAATATGAAATGATGATTTTTAGAAAAGGGGGGTGGGGATCTTTAATTGAATATTTTTCCTCTTAAAGTTTGACCAGGTGTCCAGTGATACCAGAGTACCCGTGTTTTCTACTTTTAAAATTCTTCAAGCAGCCTGATGGTTACAAGAGTTCACTTCAAGGTTTGTGCTCTTTTCTCCTTGTTATTTTGTGCATGCATTTCTCAGAGAGAAAAATTGAAAACATTATAAATTGAACAATTCAATAATTATAATGAATCTTTTTATGATTTATTCAGATTTCCGCTGCTGCTTCTGACCTTACGGACCAAGGGAAACATGCCTAAGTTATAACATATCTAGAGGTATCCCTTTTTATTTATTTGCAAGGAAAGGTAACCCAAATGATGAATGCTAGAGTACTTTCAAAAATATAATGTGGAACAGAACTTTTTATAGCTATCCTAATACACATGTCACATTTTTTTTTGTTTTGTTATAAAAGCAATGAAGTAAGGACAAAGAAAATTACCTTTTAATTTTTTTAATTCTAGTTTAAACGCATTGTTATACATTCATTACAATAATATTTATGCTTTTAGCTGCAGTAATCAAATTTGCTGTATTAATGTTTTAATTATTTTGGTGGTAGCAGGTCTAATGCAAAGTTTACATTGTTTTAAGGCACATTGCATTTTCTGTTTACAGAATAGTAATGATTAAATAATATTTTCTTTATCAATAGCCTACCTATGATTGTAAATTAAAGGGAAAAATTTTGTATAAAGAGAAATTATGAGCTAATAAACATATTTGGGTTACCTTGTGAGTTCGTGTGAGCTATAGTAGCACCTGGCAGCTCCAGATTTCATCCAGTGGATAATTTGGGTACTATTTTTTTATTTATTATTCTTTTTTGTTACATTTTGTGTAAATAACAAGTTATATTGGATGCTACATGAGAGTAATGGTAAGCCATTTTCATTATTCTTTATGATTATATTTATCAGAATTTGTTTTTGGTATGAAATTGTTTGCATAGTTTTATTACAGGATTATATTGTTGTTAGTGCTAGTATTTACAATGCGTATTTGTTGCTCCTAAAAGCAATATATTGTTATACCTAACTGCTAACTCTAAACCTTTCAACTGGAAAAACAGGACATGAGAGGAAAATAAAATTTCCATAATATAGTTTTTAAACTGTTACTGTGATTCATTGGAAATCCATAGTTTTAATGAGGAAATTCAGAGTTCCGGCTGCTTAACTAATGTTTTAAAGCTTTGAAATAATATCAGATAATAGTCAACATTTTAAATTATGTTGCTCTGTGAAGAAATATAAATTATTTTTCAACTATTGTGCCAGTGTTAAACGTATCACAAAATAGAATACTTTGCTCCCATCATTCTCTTGCTCTCTCTAACTCAAAGATGTCACAATATCATGTCACTAAGTCAGTTCAAGGACGTCGCTAAGGGGGGGGGGGGGGCTGGGGGGTGTTATCCCCTGATAAAGCTTCCGCCCACCCTGACAAAAAAAATTAAGCTTACTAAAATTGTTATATATTAAATTAATAAAAATTATCCTAATAGGCAATCAAAGTTGACAATTAATAGTTACAGACATAACAAACATTATTTTAATGATTCTTTATAACAATATTGTAATTTTAATATATAATTGCCTTAGTTTGCCTAAAAATTTCATTTTCTTCATAGAAATTCAGGATTTTTAATAAGAAAAAAAAAGTTTGCCCCACTGGAAAATTATTATTGAATGGTTCTGGGGACTTCACTGTGTCAGTTAGATATTAGACAGTTTATATACCAGTATTCTACTATAATTTATTATTTTAAATAATTGTCTTAAAGAAGTTCTCATTATTTTAAAATTAAGTAATTATGTTACATCATTTTAGGGACTGTTTACAGAAATTAGTAATGTAATATTGAACTGGAAAATACTTTTTGTGATAGAAATTTCCAGAATATTACTATTTCCATCTTACAGAATGTAGGACTAAATTTAAGGCATTATAAAAATAATAAACACTATTTTAAGATCATTTTTTTAAAGTTTCATGTACCTGTATAAAAGAAAGTTTAATGTTTAAAGTTTCATGTATTGAGACTCAAGACTGGTATAATACTGTAAAAGCATATTTTTAAAAGTATAAGGGGTAGTTTAATATTTTATAGGATGAAAATTCTTCAGCCATTTTTTTTAATCATGTCGAAAGTTTATAACCTTCTATCAGACTTATTTCTCTTTATAGCACAGTTTGACAGTTAGCACCCTAACAAAAGAATCACAGTTATTTACTATTACAAGTGTACAAAACTTTCTCCTGTCAAAATATTTGATTTTCCAAAGTAGAAATGGTTTAAGACTTATGTTTGCTATCATAGTATATTAAATATTACTGATTAATATCTTAGGTTATTTTTATAAAAACCCTTATGTAAAATATTTTTAGCTGACTAGTGAGTACTGTCAAAAATTGTTATCGTTGGAGAGAGAGAGTAATGAACAATAATGCCATTTTGAATAACATTGGATCATGTCTATAGGCTCCTTTTCTCAGAGATCACTAAATAAAACTGTTCTAGATTCTGCATTCCTGTAATGAAATTATACAAGCACTGTAATTACATTAAAGTACAAATTGAGAAGTTGGAAGTTCTATTAATTTTAGTTAACTGCACAAAGCTAACTTTATTTAGCATAAAGAATCACTTTTTGATCATTTGCAATTTTTTTTTTAATATTTAAAGTAATAAAACAGATATTTATTCAAGGAGAAAAGTGTACATAAACTTTGTGAATGATTTCATTCAAAAATGCTTTTTATCATTCAGAAGTAATTTTGAATGAAAATAATGGAAAACTCTTTTTACTATAATAGTAAACAACTAAACACTGCTTTGTAGTATCAGTATTTCAAGAGCTATTCATAATTTGTAGGAAAATAAGAAATGAAATTTTCTAATTAAATGCTATTACATGAGCAAAGTCAATCAAACTTGTATGACAGCTTTAAAAAAATGGTGTTCTGAGACTAATAGATTCATATAAAGTTATTGTGTGACTAGATTGTCATTGATAGATATTTTTTTGTGTGTGAAATTTGCCAATGCCTTTTGAAAAAAATCTCTCGGATAATTGAATAATTCTTGTTTCTATTGCAACTTTTGATCAATGCAAATTTTTCTTAATTAACGTTGACTTTATGAATGGCTCTTTCCTCACAAAGTCTTGCTTTTTCTGTCACACTTTTGACCTGCATAACCTACTATCCTGTTCACTATCCTAGCCGACCTCTAAAACAAACAAACTCTGGCATCATTGGAAACCAACAGGTAAAAGGTAATTTTTTACTTTTTTTTCGTAAAACTTTAAACCCGTTGAAAAACAAACTTTATGTTCAGATCTCCGGACTTTTAGGGTAGGTACAATTTTCTTTTTTCATATTTTTGTATGTTTTTTTACTGGTTATATTTTCCAAAGCACTAATGGATGGAGTTTTGTTTATTCTCACAGGCTGACCAAGCTGTTCTCTACTGGATGATATCTCTTAAATCTCTCAAGTACCTTGTTGGAGATAGGTACAGTAACCTTTGAAATATTCTAAACCAAAATTATCTGATTTTAGTAATTACTATTACATTAATGTAATTTATTGTAATACTGCACTCTATGAACTGTAATATTAGAGTAGGCAATCATATATTATTTCTGCAATTTTGAAAAAAAAAGATCATCTAACATTATTAAGGTTTCAATTCTAAATGTTTTCTGATTTAAAATTGCATGCTTTATTCTCATTGCGATGATAACTGTGGCACCTTTGAATATTATTGAAAATCATTATACCTGTTCATACCATCTCTGGGTTGACTTTCTCATGTTTCTTCTATGTTCATGCTTTCGAAAAGAGAGATTTCCCATTGATCATAGTCTAAATTGTCCGCTATGCCAGTGTCTTATGCTTCGGAAGGACCAAAATCTACAGTAGGTGGCAGTACTGACCAAGTGTGTTGCCAGGATTTTGAAAAGGGGGGAAGGGGATATGCCAAAGCCAGAGCCACTATTAGTCAAGAGGATTAAGGTACAATTTGACATTTAAAGGCAAAAGTATGAAACTTTGCAATTATGTTAGAAAGTTTTGGTAAGTTTCATACTTTTGCCTTTAAAATGCACAATTCTTTGAAATTGTTCACTTAATCCTTCTGACTATATGGTTGACTCTACAAAGAAACTTTTGAAAAATAAAGGTGAAATAAATAATGCCCATTTTTAATTTTATAAAGTGAGATTGTTTTCTCATAATCTATAACAATTAAGCCTCATTTTTCCTGTTTTTAACATAGTTTTAGTGTAATTTTTAGTTTAATTTTCAGCAGGGGAGTGGGGGGCCTTGTTATAATCCCCAAAACCCCTCGTTGCTCCTTTCCGTCATCTACTACAGACTTCTGGAACTTTATTTTACAAGCGTAGATGCGCTGGTATAGGGGAGGATTTGTCCTATGAATGCCATAGCCATATGCCATAGATGGTCTGAATATCTTAAACACTACTAGTTGTTTTTAGATATTATCTTGAAATTGTTGTATTAAAATAATCCATTTTACGCTTTCTAGGTCTGCAGTATACTGTTATCTACTTCTTGTTGTTAAAGGTGGTGAAATATCAGATCTGCTCTGTTTTATAAATTTCTTCCCATGTACCCTGTGAATAAATATAATTAAGTAGCTCAGTTCCAACTATAAGGAAATTATAGTAGTACTTTGGATTAGTTGACTTTGGAAAGTTTTTAAAATATTTTTATTAGATGAATCTTGAATCTTGAATCTTGATACCCTTTATGACGGGGCCTAACTAACTGGAATGTTAGAGAGGACTTGTTAAATGTTGGATTTTATCTCCTTTTTCTTTCTCGACCATAACGTTAGATGCATTTTTACAATATTTAGGTCTTCTTCTACAATTCTTCTGTTGTTGTGGTATTTTAATCCCAATAGCCAAGCAATTTCGTCTTCTTTATCTATAATTATTGGATTTTCACTTAACTTTCCACGAACGTCTCCAATTTTCCTGCAGTGCATTAAAACATGTTCGACAACCAGAGTCGGTGGTAGACGGAGGCACTCACTAAACTGCAGGACGAGAGTATACAATGAATGACCGAGAGACAGATTTCAAATGGTAAATTGAAGAAACATACAGGGTGGCCCCCCAAAAATTACACATATTTACAAAACGTAATTTCGCAAAAGGGAGCTACATTCATAAAATAAACACCAATTTAAAGTTCTTGTAATTCTTTTTCAAGCAATATATAGTTTTATAACAATTGTTGCCGGATTATAGCCAATACGGGCAGCATTCATAAAAACTCTCCCTAAACAAAAGGTGTCAAAACATGTAATGATCGTATCGGCCGTAACCCGGCAATAATTGTTATAAAACTATATATTGCTGGAAAGAGAATTGCAAGACCTTTAAATTGGTTTTTATTTTATGAATATAACACCCATAGTTTTTGAGAAATTACATTTTGTAAGTAGCTGCAATTTTTTTGGACCACCCTGTATATTGCAGATTACAACTTTTTATTTTTATATTTACTCCAGTTTATTGTGTACAACTATATAATGGTCTATTTCTAATAATATTTCTAGACTGTGAGCGTATACTTATAAAACTACTAAGGTAATGAGAAATTCATGAAACAGTACTGTATTTCATTCAATAAAGAATAAAATTTTTGAATAATTGCATAGCGCAGCGCTGTTCATTACTACTATATTAATGAATTAAAATATAGAGTTGAAAGCAAGCCATCTGTTTAATTTATCGCTTCCATGTTGAGTATTAAGTCTTCTAATATATATTCACAGCAAACATCATTTCCGTCATGTAGTGGTTCTGGCATTTTTCTGCTGTAAGCAAGAGTCTTTCTGACATGAATTTGCACTCTTAAATCTGTTAAATATGACAAATAAACATGTGTTTCATCTTTTTGCCGACTCATTTCTAACACTATATTTTCTGTATGTTTGGATATTCTATTTTAACCTGAACGTAAAGCTGTCTTTAATCAAAGCTCTAACTTTCTTTTAGCAGATTCATTTTTTCTCTATATTTCTCATCCCATCTGCCACAATTCTCATAAAAATCTCTAAAGCAGTAGAAAAATAAACCACCGTATATCATAAAAGAAACAGCTGGTGGGAGTTCGGCAACAAACATGATCTAAGGCAAATGCAAACTGGTAGATTTTTCACAGTCATACATGGTTGTATACACAAAATGTCAAGTTATTATAGCTTTCTTAGTTTCTTTGGTATAGGTAACTGTCTAGGTAATTTGACTCATATGAAATCTTCTGCTGTGTATATTAAATTACCAAATAAAAAGATATTGTACTGTATTTCCTTATTTCAGTTGCAAAAATTACATTTCAAATATCAGAAATTCAATCGTATTTATCATTGCATTTACATTTTTTGCTCTAATTTTTGTTTTCGTGTGTGGTATTTATAAAGATAAAAGAAACGTAAGACAGCTCCTATCGTAAAGGTTAGAGATAAGTATAGGGAAGTATATACCAAAAATGATTCGATTTTTTTAAATTCGAATATAGAATCGATAAATATTTCACGAATGCCGAGTTGATATATCCAAAAAAGGCCACGAATAGGAATGTAATCAAAGTATGCAGAAAAAGTTCTCAGAAATATAATAATAATATTAATAAACATAACTTTATTACTTCATGGCACACAACCATATTGTAATAGAAGAACAAGTGAATAAACAAACGACCGGTATAATTCCTGTCACAATATTATGTACAAAAATATAAAAAGTGACTTTTAATTGAATCTTACTTGTTATTGCCACTTAATATTCGCTTCAAGAGATTAATTGCTCAATTTCGTATTAATGTCAACAATTTTTATATCTTAGGTAAGAGCATTAAGTTTTCAGTTGAAGATAAATGTAATCTATGTAATATAAACGATGTCGACGATCTGTATCATCTGATTTTTGTTCGTCCGATATTTAAGAATGAGAGAGAAAGATACATTAACTGTGATTGTCCTATTCCCATCTTTGTTTGTAAATTTAAATCATGTGGATATTTTTAACATTTATAATTTTTTAAGATGTGTGATAAGTAAAGAAGACATTTTCAGTTTTAACATTTAAAATATAAGTATATAAATATAACACTGTATCATACTATATTTATTCTGATCAAAAATATAATATCATGCTACATTTTAATGAGTCGATCGATCTAACTATGGCGAATATCGAGTCGATAAATGATAAATCCGATAACGACAAGAGGTAGGTGTAGGGAACTATGTATTCATTTTTTTTTTTTTTTTTTTTTTTTTGTGGCATATTTTCATT